>JARYGA010041030.1:0-43731 GCA_030545235.1 Helianthus tuberosus | reverse complement strand
CACAGTGGTGGGGTGGTATGGTGGTCGGCCGGAGTGTAACGGAGAGGTGGGTATAGGTATCGACGGTGATCAGAAAAGGTGGTCGGCAGTGGTGAGGTGGTCGCCGGTCGGAGGTAGCCGGAAATGGTGGTTGATGTTTAATCGGAGGTGAAGAATGGTCGGTCGGGGATGATTATGGTGATTGGTTGGTGGGGGTTGCTCGCTGTATGAGGAAGGGTGATGGTGGATAGGGTGATTGGCCGACAGTGGTGGATAGGCAGTGTATAGATGCAAGTGATGACGGTGAGTAGATGGTGGTGATGGGAATGATGGGTTATGTTTACCGGAGAAGAAGAAGCAAAGGGGAGGAAAGGTTTTTGTGTGAATAATCTGCTTGGAATGTGGTCAAAGGTTTTACTTAGGCTTTAATTTTGACTTTTTTTTACCAGTTTTTAGGTGACACGCGGCAGAGATTGAGGACAACCCCGAGACACGCGGATGGACTAGTTTTCCAGCAAAAACACTCAATTTCTTGACTTATGCCTTAGAAAAATTTTTGATTTTTTTATATGATTTCACCTCCTTCACCCCTAAACGAGTTTTTATAATAAATGTTCAATAAAAACATACCCGGGGCTCCTCTTTTCATAGTTTTCTTTCTTCGAATCATCTCGTTTTCCTGAAATACTCCGAAAATATACCGAAAACAACCGAGAATTGTGCAAAAACGCTCTAAAAATCATTTTTCTGGGCCGATTTTTTTTATGTAATCTTATAATCACTTTGCCCTACCCCCAAACAAATATGCGTTGCCCTCAACTGCACTAGAGCTGAACCAAACCTCCTCGAACTTCCCCACACTTAAACAATTGCACGGTTTTGACACAAACTAAACTAAACTAATACAAAAAACAAAATAAAACAATAAATAAATAAAACAAAAAACCTTAGGCTGCCTCCTAAGAGCGCTAAGTTTTAGATCTTCAGCCAGATCATACCTGCAATCTTCAAGGTGGTTCAAAGATATGCTTACCTCCAGACTTCTCCAAATCACCTAGCTTCACACAGTCTGGAAAGTTTGCATAATGACGCGAATTAAGTTCAACCTTAGCCTCCTCTCTCCATGTATTTCCATCATCAGGGGGTTTCCCTGCTTTTCCTCTCTTTTTCACCTTCACCTTTTTCATTGATTCTTCGTTTATCTCGCACCTGGACCTGTCACACTTAATACCAATCTCATCAGTAGCAACTGCTTCATATGAATTAATAATTTCGTAAGTAATAGATTTTGAATAAACATTAAAAATCAACTTACGATTTTCAGAACTCATCGTAATCAATCCTTCTCTACAGTTGATTTGAGCATTGGCAGTGTTCAAGAACGGACGTCCCAATATCACCTTTTGTTGCTCGTTCGTCCTCGTGGGTGCATAATCCAACACTAAAAAGTCAACTAAGTAATAGAACTCACCCAACTGGATCTTCACATCCTTAACAACCCCACGCGGTTCTTTCCAACTATTATCCGCCAGGATTACATTCCTGTCAAACTCATGAAATGGACCGAACTCGTATTGATCGAACAAACTACCTGGTAAAATATTCGTGCTCGCCCCATAATCCAACAACGCCTTGTGGATTTTCAGCTTCCCTACTTTAATAGGCACATGCGGCGCTCCTAATTCACTTTCTTCACCTCCATCACTTATATCTGCAACTACTTGGGAAGAAGAAGTAAGATCTGTATTAACAATTTTAGAAACAGGAATGGTACTTACCGAATTAACCCTCGTGTGATGTTGCGGATTCTTCGTGGTATCACTAGGCAATCGGCTCGAGTCTTTTCTTCCTTGTGCCATCTCGCTCGCCAACTGAGCGACTTGCTTTTCCAACGCTTGATATGCATTAGCTTGCAAATCTTGGTCCTTTCTGATTTGCTTAAGTAACTCCATCATCTCGCTATTGGAAACTTCGGTTTGATTGTTGGATTTGCTTTGACACGACACTAAGATACAACTAAACGCTAGTTTCCCCTCCCCACACTTATTTCCTTCATTGTCCTCAATGGAGCGAGAAACTATTTACGACACAACGACCAATATAAATAAACAAAGATAAATGGAACAGACTCCCCTGATTTGGCGCGGTTGAATCCTTTGAGCCTTGTTCCACCGCAACCGTATAGCATTTCATTCGTGGCTGCTTCAACATGAGACGCTTGTCTTTGTATGATTGTTCGAATCACTTTAGTCCAAATGGAGATTGAGTATGGACAAAAGCGATCGTAATCTGCAAAATAAATCTCACAAGCTCCCAAAACAGGTTAAACAATTAATAAACGACGAGAAAAGAGAGGAAAACAAATTTATTTTATTTTATTTTATTTTTAAATTTTTTAATTTTTTATATATACATATATACAATTGAGCCCCGACTATCAACCGACCTAATTTCCCGCTCAAACTTAATCTCCTCGACACTAATCATCTTTCTAACTGCTCGCACATCTTAACTACTAATAAACAATCACCGACTAGAATGCGAACTTTATCAACTTCTTTTGATACCCTTACCTTTCGAACTCGCGCCTATATACCAACTATCAATTCATGCCTCGTTCTTATCTTAAACATTCATAGAATATTTTACTCTCTCTATCTTGCTTAATTTCTGTTGGAAATTTTGTGAAAAATAGCATTTTTCACAAATATAGGAAAATGATTTTTTCCTATTTTGGACTAGAAATAAATATAATAAAATGAGCGGGTTTTATATATTTATTTGTGGGTTTGTGTTCTATGTCGAAAGGGCTTCGCAACGAACTAAACCACGTCCAAAACGGAGCTAAGATGAATGAGATATCGATGCTCAAAGTTTGGTGTTTGAAACTTGAATGCTGAAATAAGTGGGAAAGTGGCAACTTGTCCCACATCGGATGAGAGTTGGAACTTAAAGGGGTATTTAAGTGGGAACTATCCATCCTTATTGTTTCATGGAAGCACTCACTAGTGTACTCGCGAAGGGTGCGGAGCACCCTAACTCGCACGCGCGCGCGTGGCGTGGGCGATGAGGCGCAATGTGGCGCTTTGATGGCGCACTTTGCACTTCGCTCGCATCGCCGCGAGCCGCCTTTGTATTTTTGACCACGTGCGCGTGGTGGAAGCACAAGGGTTGCAAGGACCAAGTGGTTGGTGATGTGGCATGCATGCGCATGACCCTGGTGGGTCCGCGCGCAATGGCACATGACGTGGCAATCATGCGCGCGAGGTACACATGGCGCGCACTAGCACATGGTGCATGGGCCTGATGTGACGTGCGCGGCGCACCAAAGTGAGCCAAAACGGCGCGACTGTGTGGCGTGCTCGTAGAGGCTCACAGGTGACGTGGCACACGCGCGCAGGTGCGCATGGACCTGAGTGAGTATGGCGCACGCGCGCATGGCAGTGAGCCAAGTGGACGCACCGCGCGTGAGGGTGCAGACCTGCGCGCGCATCAGTGTGTCTTGCGCGCGCGCGGAGAAGCTTCCAGCTGCAGTTAATGCCAGTGCAGTTACGTTTTCAGCATTTGAAACTGACAAAGTTAATGCGTTTGACTGAGAATTAAGTGACGAATTAAAATGCATTAAAGACGTCTAATGCAGTTTAATTCTCCCATTTAATTTATTTTCAGTTTCGAGTTCATCCTGGTGTATAAATAGGAGGCTCCTTTCACCAGATGATATACACCGAAAAACACAGAAAACAATCTTCTCTACTGCAGATTTCTTTGTCTTTTCAAGCTATCAAGGTACACCTTCGGGTTGGAGTCAAGACCGGCAGTGCAACTGCTTGCGGCTGTTGTATCCTGGAAACAAACGTGTTCTCCTGGGAGACACGAAATTTGTTTTAAGGGACCCGTGTCTAACACGATCCTCAGCCAAGAACAGTTTCGTCTGTTCGTGTTTTCTGTTCTTGTTTTTCCCTATTTCCAGTTGTAATAGTATTTTTCTTTCAGTTGTAATTATGTTTTGTTCTTGTAATTCAAGTTAATAAAAGTTTTATTTTATTTTACACGAACGGATTCCTACAATTTCTACTCTCGCAACTCTTCAACACTTAACCAAAGTCCATCCTAACAAAAATGCGACTATATGTTTATCTTTTAACTACTAGCCAAACAACTTTCATTTACCAACCTACACTTGCACATTCAATGATTCCACATTCTACTTGCATCCATCAAACATATCCCACGTCGTCTTTCACACTGTTTCAGCCGAAAAACAACCTAAATACCAGTTTTTTTTTTAAACACCTATCAGCTCAAGACAAAACCTTTTACCACTACATTCATTACCCCTTTTTCACAAAACCAATTCAACCAAACATGTGTCAAGACTCGGACCTAAATTCAGCCTGCTCGACATGTCTACTGCATCTTTCTACTCAAACACATTTCTTCCACATTTAATTTCAATTCATTAATGAATCCCAATGACAATTTTGCAAAAATCCCAGAACAAGTATATATAAAAACAATGTGCATAAACATATAAAGCTTTAACTTTCATACCTGGAATCAACTACAACTGAAAACTAATAGACTATGAGACTTTGCTTGTGCACGGAAGTCGACAGTGGTCGGTTGGAGATTTGACAGCGGTGGTGAATGTTGGACGTCGGTGATGGGAGTGGTGCCAGACGTGAGTACGGTGGTCAATAAGGGGGGGTCACAGTGGTGGGGTGGTATGGTGGTCGGCCGGAGTGTAACGGAGAGGTGGGTATAGGTATCGACGGTGATCGGAAAAGGTGGTCGGCAGTGGTGAGGTGGTCGCCGGTCGGAGGTAGCCGGAGATGGTGGTTGATGTTTAATCGGAGGTGAAGAATGGTCGGTCGGGGATGATTATGGTGATTGGTTGGTGGGGGTTGCTCGCTGTATGAGGAAGGGTGATGGTGGATAGGGTGATTGGCCGACAGTGGTGGATAGGCAGTGTATAGATGCAAGTGATGACGGTGAGTAGATGGTGGTGATGGGAATGATGGGTTATGTTTACCGGAGAAGAAGAAGCAAAGGGGAGGAAAGGTTTTTGTGTGAATAATCTGCTTGGAATGTGGTCAAAGGTTTTACTTAGGCTTTAATTTTGACTTTTTTTTACCAGTTTTTAGGTGACACGCGGCAGAGATTGAGGACAACCCCGAGACACGCGGATGGACTAGTTTTCCAGCAAAAACACTCAATTTCTTGACTTATGCCTTAGAAAAATTTTTGATTTTTTTATATGATTTCACCTCCTTCACCCCTAAACGAGTTTTTATAATAAATGTTCAATAAAAACATACCCGGGGCTCCTCTTTTCATAGTTTTCTTTCTTCGAATCATCTCGTTTTCCTGAAATACTCCGAAAATATACCGAAAACAACCGAGAATTGTGCAAAAACGCTCTAAAAATCATTTTTCTGGGCCGATTTTTTTTATGTAATCTTATAATCACTTTGCCCTACCCCCAAACAAATATGCGTTGCCCTCAACTGCACTAGAGCTGAACCAAACCTCCTCGAACTTCCCCACACTTAAACAATTGCACGGTTTTGACACAAACTAAACTAAACTAATACAAAAAACAAAATAAAACAATAAATAAATAAAACAAAAAACCTTAGGCTGCCTCCTAAGAGCGCTAAGTTTTAGATCTTCAGCCAGATCATACCTGCAATCTTCAAGGTGGTTCAAAGATATGCTTACCTCCAGACTTCTCCAAATCACCTAGCTTCACACAGTCTGGAAAGTTTGCATAATGACGCGAATTAAGTTCAACCTTAGCCTCCTCTCTCCATGTATTTCCATCATCAGGGGGTTTCCCTGCTTTTCCTCTCTTTTTCACCTTCACCTTTTTCATTGATTCTTCGTTTATCTCGCACCTGGACCTGTCACACTTAATACCAATCTCATCAGTAGCAACTGCTTCATATGAATTAATAATTTCGTAAGTAATAGATTTTGAATAAACATTAAAAATCAACTTACGATTTTCAGAACTCATCGTAATCAATCCTTCTCTACAGTTGATTTGAGCATTGGCAGTGTTTAAGAACGGACGTCCCAATATCACCTTTTGTTGCTCGTTCGTCCTCGTGGGTGCATAATCCAACACTAAAAAGTCAACTAAGTAATAGAACTCACCCAACTGGATCTTCACATCCTTAACAACCCCACGCGGTTCTTTCCAACTATTATCCGCCAGGATTACATTCCTGTCAAACTCATGAAATGGACCGAACTCGTATTGATCGAACAAACTACCTGGTAAAATATTCGTGCTCGCCCCATAATCCAACAACGCCTTGTGGATTTTCAGCTTCCCTACTTTAATAGGCACATGCGGCGCTCCTAATTCACTTTCTTCACCTCCATCACTTATATCTGCAACTACTTGGGAAGAAGAAGTAAGATCTGTATTAACAATTTTAGAAACAGGAATGGTACTTACCGAATTAACCCTCGTGTGATGTTGCGGATTCTTCGTGGTATCACTAGGCAATCGGCTCGAGTCTTTTCTTCCTTGTGCCATCTCGCTCGCCAACTGAGCGACTTGCTTTTCCAACGCTTGATATGCATTAGCTTGCAATTCTTGGTCCTTTCTGATTTGCTTAAGTAACTCCATCATCTCGCTATTGGAAACTTCGGTTTGATTGTTGGATTTGCTTTGATCTTGGTTTTGTTGGTAGGTCCTTTGATTTCCCGGGTTATAGCCTCCTTGGTTGTAATTTTGATTAAAATTCGATTGACGGTTCTGATATTGTTGGCTCCCTTGATTTGGTACCTGAAAAGTCGGATTCAACTGATTAGAAGTATTATTGTACCTAAAATTGGGATGATTACGCAAACCTGGATGATATGTGTTTGAGTTCATATCATAATTCTTTTGCTCCCCATACACCATGTTAATTTCCTCGTGAGCTGTACCAAACTGTACCGGGCAATCCTCCCAAACATGGCCTATATCGCCACACGATTCACAAACTGGATAGGACTAAGCCGCATGTAATGCATCTCTTCCTCCAATACCCTTGAACTTTGCCAACTGGCGTTCCAACGCCTCTTTCTCTCTTTCCAACTGAGCAACCCTAGCAGTAGACGTTCCCGTACTAGTTGATGTAGAAACCGGATACTTCTTTCCTCTATCCGATTGGGCTTGCCTTTTCGAATCAGCTGCTACGATGTCCAAATAGTCCCAATCCACGTCAACATGGTTTCTCAGAAAAGTACCACCCGTTGTAGCCTTTATGTCTCGTCTATCCTCATTTGAAATCCCATCGTGGAATGCGGTAATTAACTCCCATCTTTGAATACCGTGGTGAGGACAATTACGAATCAATTGATTGAACCGTTTCCAAGACTCGTAAAGAAGCTCACCCGGTAACTGTTGGAACTCTCTAATTGCTGCTCTCCCCGTTTTGGTTCTTTGCGGGGTATAATACTCATCCAAAAATTGTTGCTGCAGCTCTTGCCATGTATGAATACTAGCATATGGCAAAGATGTAAACCAATCCCTCGCAGCATCCTTTAGTGAAAACTGAAATAACACTAACTTAACCTGATCTGACGTGAACCCATGTCCAGCAATCATACCACAAACTGCCTCAAAATCTGCTATGTGTGCATATGGCTCCTCAATACCTTTCCCGTGAAAGGTAGGTAGCATGTTCAGAATGTGTGGTTTTGCTTCAAACGAACGTTCCACATTACCCGGTGCTACTGGCATCACTATCGGTGATGCATGCTCAGCAATGTGTGGTCTGAAGTGACTCTCAACCCCTCGAATAGTCGGATCAGGAAATCGAGGATCTCTTTGCCTTTGACGAGGTGAAACCGGTGCCGTATGAACCTGTGGCGGGGTCTGATAAGCATCTACTCCCCGTGGTTGTCTCTGTTGCTGATACATCGGTTGATTGCGATTAAATGCCTGATTTTGAAACCCACCTGGATATCCCATATAACCATCGTTTATCCCCCACTCCTCATCTCCGTAACCGTCATCCCATGTCTCTGTTCTCGCCCTATTGTCCACTTGCTCAAACATAGCACCCGACTGGTTCGGGTGTGGCACTAGATTCGGTTGATTCACGGTCCGCAAAGGGTTGGGCTGTGGTGGTAGTCGGCTTTCTAGAGAATACAGTGGTTCACCAATAACATGAAATTCTCCAGTTGGAGCAGAAGTTGGTTGGGTGGTAATGGGTGGGGTTTGTTGGGGTTGGGTTTTTTGTTGTGGTTCCGATGTAAATGGAGGTGGTGGCATTGGTGGCAATTCAGTAGTCGATGTTTGTTGTGGTGTTTGCTGTTGTGGGGTGGATTGGGTTTCTGATGGATTCATGGTGGTGTGAATTACTTTTCCTTTCAAGGCTGAACGAAGAAGCAGATTTTGGCGTGCGGTCTTTTCAATTTCGGGATCAAACAAGAGCGGTGAAGATCTTCCTGAAAACCTAGTATGCATGCAAAAAGATCACCTGCACACAAGTAGACAAGAAAAACAAAGCGTAATACCGAACAAAGCAAAAATAAACAAAAAGAAATATTTTTGGGTTTTTATGATTTTTTTAAAAAACAATAAAGAAACAACTACTACTAAACTAACACTAAGCGCACGAATTCCCCGGCAACGGCGCCATTTTGATGACTGTCGTAAGGTTCAATCAAAAACCTAAATAAGCTACGTAGATAGCGTAAGCAGGGTATCGTATCCACAGGGAATTTGTGGCCAGTGTTAAAGAAATTAATTAAAACTAAACTATCTAAATTGGGGTTTTGTTTGTCGTTTTAAAAGAAAACACGATTTGTCACGAAAAGTGTTATCAAGATGAGAAGAAGTAACCTCCACCCGGAATCCCGAATACCCGTTTTAATATAAAAATCCGTTTTCTGATTCAAAACACCACATAGACATGGCCTCGGAATTAATGAATTTGATTAGTTAATAGGGATAGTTTTTAAGATTCACTATGCAACCTAATAACCCGTTTGATTGTATCAATTACCCACCAATTTACCAACCCGCTAACAACGCAAGAAAGTTGCCAATACGCTTAATAAACGACAAGTAATTCAAACACAAGAAACGTTTACCAATAATCCAACACAAGTGGTCAAGCTGTACCAGTTTACAAGAATCAGAAAAACAAACAATTATGTCAAACCGCGTAAACGTTCATCCGAGCGGAAGTCATAGGGAGTTTAGCCGCGCATGGTGATCTTTGCCACTTCGGTTGTCATCCCGATTAGGTTAGACATCATGGATTGGCTTGAGATATGAAGAATGATGATGAAATTCGTCCCTGATGTTGAGTTCGACGGCTGCTGATCGATCCCCCAAAAATTGCCGTCAAAAGCCTTTTATATCTATTTTATCCCCCCCTTGCGAGCCAAGCTTCGGTCACAACAAAAACCCCTATTCACCGACATGTTAATGGGCTGCCATATTCACATGCCAGTTCCTCCTCAATTGCCGCCCACTCTCCTCTTGCCTCCAGCCCAACTATATTGCCAGTTAGCCCATATGTCATCGAATACCTGCTGCACAAAAGTGTCATATGTTAATTTTAGTTTTCTTTATTTAAATTACATTACAACAAACCATTAGATTTATATTACTTATATGCATAAAATATCTAATATAAATATTACTTAATATTATGTAGTTTTACTTTTTGGTGCTAATTATTAATATCTATTTTTATCTTTAATTTGATCATTTTAACTCGTTTTCACCTTAACCCGTATTGATAATAAAACCACATCAAAGAACCATAATTTTAGCAAATATCAACGCATTTTAATTATAATTAATATGAACTAGAGTCTACCTAAAATGCACCGATCACATTTGTGTAAATTTTATATTGTCACCAGGAAACCCTTACGGAAAATCTAAGACAACAATGTGAGTTGATCCACTTTTTGTAAACCTTTTGTTAACTATTTTTACAAAACCTTAAATACTTTTCCATGCGAATAACAGTTATTGAGTATTTGTAAGAATACAACTATCATGAGTATGTTGGGGTTTTGTATACAAAATTTGTTACCACCTGGTCAAGGAGTAACATTTCCACAAGTCGGGTTTGACAGTACCATGGATGTTAATTGATATGTCTTGGAAACAAATATAATTGCGAGATCGCCCTCAATACTGTACACTGGGTTTTACATAAACTTGATTAAACTAGGATTCACTCACCAGTATTTTCCACTGACAAATATTTTTAAAACACGTTTCAGGTAACAAATTGTGAAAGCCAAATAGAAGCCAGCTGGACAGCACTGAAGGCTTGAAAAAGTGGCAATAAAGTTACCTAAAATAAAATAGATGTTTTTATTAATAAAAATAGGATTTATTCCTATGAAAACGTGTGTACTACGAACTTGGGTTTTAACCCATTTGTTTAATATTATGAAAATGTGGTATTTTACTCTGATCAATGTTTCCTAACTACGGTCCTGATGAAAAATTTCCGCTGCCAAATTAGACAATACGCGATACCACCGAAACTGGCTCGCGGCCGCCCGTTCCCAGGGATTAGGGATCGGGGGTTGCGACAACAGTTCTAAAAGAAACGCTTTTAAAAATTAGCGACTTAAAAAAACGAATTGTTTAAAAAAGTTAAAAAATGATTTTAAAAAGAACGGTATAAAATGAATCATTTACAAAACTTAAAGGATAAACAACTTAAAAAAACGACTTTAATAAACAACCTATTTAAAAATGAATAATTTTAAAAACGATGTTTATAAAAAACAAACGCTTAATGAAAATACATATTTATTTGTATATATAAAACGTATTTTGTTAAATAATAATCGTGAAAATAACGAAATAATAAAAAAAAACTTGAGTAGTTGCATTAATAATCTCTTAAATATTAAAAGAACTTTGTAATTATCAAAAACAACCCCTAAGATATATAATTACCTATTTACCCTTACACTTAACTGCAAAAAAGTAACAAAGTTAGAGTCAAGGGCCAAAACCGTTATAAAATGCAACCTCAGGGTTTGATATGTTAAATGATTTCTTTTTGGGCTAAAAATGTTAAACTGACTAAACCACATGGGCTAAAACAGTAATTTACCCCGTTTTAAATAAACCTGCTGAATAAGCGCTAAAAGATCACTTACTTTATTAAACAGGTTGTGCTAAGGTTAGTCAATTTGTTAAATATGTGTGTTCTGATTGTAAACATGTTACATTAGCCAGCCCAAACATAAATATTTTCGTGTCGTGTTTATATCATGTTTAGGATTGTGTCAAGAATTGACGCCAAAAAATACTTGCCCGGACATATGCTTATCTGAGCAGATTTTTTTTTTTTCAATCACATTGGTATACACATCTTACTAGTCTAAAAAACATGTATTTTTCAACCACACCTGTACATGACATGGGATATTTGCAATTCTTTTTGTCTCAAACCAAATCTTACGAGAAAATGGTAATTGCTTTACCAGATTATGAATATTATGAACAACTCGAAATGAAGATTACAACAAAGTTGAAGTTGAGAAACAATAATGATCTTTAAAAATCCTTTTACATGTTTTCGTTTAGGCTATAAGATGTGGTTTCATATTTTTTTACAACAAAGTTGAATTTGAGAAACGATATTGAGTAGGGATGAGCATGGTACCCGTTTAGTACCAAACCGGTACCGAAAAACGGAGAAAAGTGGTACCGGTACCGAATACACCAGTTCGGTACCGGTACCAGTATTTACCGGTGTTTTACCCGTAAGTATCGGTACCGGTACCAAAAAATGGAGAAAATGGGTACCGGTACCGAATATACCGGTTCGGTTCGGTACCGGTACCCGATACCAAATGGTCATCCTAATATAGAGTAACCAAACACGTCTTTTAGCATAATTTATTCCTATTTTAACTTCACCAACCGAACAACAAACGGGCCTAAGTTTGCAATACATAATAACTGATGCTATTAAAACATGATTGAAATGAAAATTATTATATTTTATAACTTTATAAAAAATAGGGTAGGAGGAAACAAATTAATCAATGTGTTACACATGATTGATTCATTAAGTGTACACGTTTGAAAACAATACAAGTAATATAATAACTTTGATCTTCACTGTAGTTTTCTGAGACCATTTTACAGACCTTCATAGTAAGATTCAATGATGTTTGATAGTGTCTTGGATTTCAATTTTGACTATTGTCTAATAACCCTGTTTGAACTATACACGAAATTCTCTTCACCGGCAACTGTGGAATTCAGCCTACCAGCAGCCCAACCGTTGTTGACCACACGAACCGGGTCCCCAGTTACCCGTGTGCCATCAACACGCCTATCAAATTCTGGAAGTCCGTTTGCTTTTCGCTCTTTCCTTCTCTTTCTCTCCTCGTCTCTTTCTTTCCTCAGCCATTGCTCTACTGTTCTCTGTAAATACAAAGAAGCTGTGTTGACTGGTCCATTGACTTTGACTTTTTAGGTCAATATATTATTTCTCAAGCTTGAAACTAACGCGGGGTTATCAGAAACGTGTACTTTACCTAAAATTATATCTTTTTATGCTTTTTAATGTGGTAATACAATTTATTTTGTAACCAAGTTGACGTGTGAACCAAGTGAAACTGACCATTAAAGATAGGTTGCTCATCTTTTTGACCTCTTCCATAGTCGATGCTAACTGCAACTTCCCATGAGCAACATAAACCTAAAATAAAGACTATTAACTTTGTTACCATGATAGCATATTGGACTTTAAAATAAATGGATAATGATTAAAAGATTACAATGTGTGAAGGCCAATTCTCAAGGCCATCAAATATGTGTGTAGCATATATAATAGTAGCACCGCGCTCTTCACATTCCTTTTTTAGGAAAGTCAAAAGATCAGCCCTGGCAAGTACATCTAGGTCAACCGTAATTTCATCAAGAAGAAGAACCTATACAGATGAGTTAGTCCCACACGATTAATATAATAATAAACGTATAAAAACAAACTCGAAAAGCATTTGTTAATGTTAGCAGAAAAGAAAAGAAACTGGAATCTAACACTTCATCACATGAACCAACATTTGACCGATTGTCAAATTTACCATTTAGCGAAAAATATAAAATAAAATCTCATGGACCCAAATCAATATTATCAACTTATTTGTAATACCTTGAATTCCTTTAGAAGGCCCATGCATATTTGCACTCTTCTTCGCTGACCATCAGAGACCTTATGCATCCTCCATGACAGATCAATATCGAAAACCTGAAATGTTATTGACAGATCAATATCTAATCCGCACCCAAACTTTTAATCATCCTTAATTTTTAATTAGCGAAATATACAAAGCGTACAGTGAAACTGATACAGACTCATCTACAACATCAATGTAGAGATGGATTCTTAAATTTCTGCAGAAAAGTTCAAATTAAAACACGGATGTCTAAATTGAAAAAACAGCACTGGCTCTTTTCATTTTCTTATATACTCCTTTACAAAAATAATAAGATCACCTTGACGTTTGATTAAAGCCGAAACCAAACATTCGTTACATAATGTGGGTCCCCTATATAAGAAATAGTGAAGAATGGGACCTACCTTAATTAGCTCAGCTCTTCTCTGAGGATTAACCCCCGATACGCCAAATAACATTTTTTCAGCAGAAATATCCATTTGTATTGCAACATCAAACCCAGCAAAAGCAACTTCTCTTCTCCACTGTTCATTTGAAACCATTATCAAGAACCCAAAAAACACATACTCTCTTTGTCCCATGAAAAAATGAAATATTGGGGCGTTTGGCTCAACCGGTAACTTAATCATAAAACAACCCTTTAATATGACAAAATAAAGGATTCTATGGATAAAGCGATTAGAATTGACTGCAATAGTGACTACAAGCATATTAGTTTTGGCTTTAACTTTTCCAAAGAAACCAAGGAAATTTTCATAGCATGTAGTACTTACATAACCTATGGTACCCAACACTTTACTTAAGAGGACATATCTATAGTAACCAACAAACGTGGACAATTCCAAGAATTTTAAAACAACTATTGAAAAACACTGAAATTTCCTTGACTTTTTAAAAACATTTGATTCTCTTTATTGTATATAAATAATTTTGTTGCACTTTAAATCTAATGTAACTAATTATAGTTTAAGAACTTCAATATCAGGTTACCATTTGTGTGAAACTAACTATTAAGAAATTGTTTACACACTGACTATGGTATCTCAATTTGCATGTTATTTTCATAGCTCTGGACAATTATATCTGTGTAAGGGCATATACAGAGTTAATAGTAAATTGTGGACGCAAAAACCCAACTTGTAAGCTTGCTTTGTAGGAATAAGTTCCCTTAGGCTTATATAATCAATTTGAAATCATATCAGAGTACTTCTTGGGGGTCTAGCCCTTATTTTAGATACTGGAAAATTTTTCAAACTACCTTAACTGTCAGATAACATTTACTTGTAAAGCAGTATGCACTTAAAATTAAACTCTCAAGTATTCTATTATCTGATTCTCAGCTGACAGAAAATGCTATAGCCTTGCCTAAAGAAGTAACCAAACCTAACAACAAGGTATGACCTGCATTATTGTTAATCCACCTACAAATTCAACCTATTTGGTAACTATTGGTTCTAACTATTAAGAGATATAAATTAGTCGATCCTCTATTCATGTTGATCTTTCTAACCATGCTCAACTAACGAACTGGGTTTTAAAAAGAGCGCCTGAGGCGCGAGGCACATCAAGGCGCAAGCCTTGGCGCCTTAAGTAGCCCGAGGCGTGTTTTTTACAAAAAGCCCCAAAAAAGCGCATTTTAGAGGTTTTTCTGGCCTGAGGCGCGCGCCTCATGTACATAGGGTATCTTTATGCTGTTTTTAAGCATCAAACTGTTGTACAATAGGTTTTTTAGCTTGTTCTTATGGGTAAAATCATATATAAACCTTATTTATAGCTATAATTTGGATAAGAGATGCTAAAAACCTATAGGATATAATATAAAAAATTATATAATCACTTTGCGCCTCGGGTACGAAAAACCCACCGCTTTTGCGCTTTGCGCTTCGCGCCTCGGTTTTAGACCTCGTCGCTTTTGTGCGCCCCTCGCTTTTTAAAACCAAGCTAACTTAAAGATTAAAGCTTGATGGGATTGGGGAGAAATATCATCCTCCTGCTATCAAAGATAACGATATTGAACACCTTTGAGTTATACTATTATTGACAGGACCTTTCCAAAAAAAATGGTGTTTTGTAGTGTAAAAAAAATGGTGTTTTGTAGTGTAAAAAAATGATTAGAGCCTACATATATCCCATTCTCTTCCCATTAGTTATTTCGGACACATTCTCTATTCTACATCATTTTCTTAACATTATGAATACACTTCGCAGTTGCTTATGGGCATAACCAACGTGCAAATCACATAAACCTCTATGTATGAGTGATTGTTCTTATTTTTGGCTGTTTGGCAACTTCTGAATGGTTAAGTGCTGAATCAGTAAGAGGTCTGAACCATTAAGTGTTGAACCAGTAAGAGGTCTGAACCATTAAGAGCTAGTATAATGCTTAACCGTTCAGAGGCAAATGTCTGACCAATTCAGATTAGAGGTCTTAACCATTCAAACTCAGTATAATACTTTACCATTCAGAGGCAAATGTCTGAACCATTCAGACATCTGCTCGCAAAACAAACAGTCTAAACGGTTAGCTTGGTTGGGTAAATCTGAAATCAGTAATATTTAGACCGTGGGGTGTGGGGCGTGGGTTGGGGTGGCGGTTGTCAAGCAACACTGGCTAGACCACACCAGGAGGCCATGGCGTTACCCCACTGGCCATGGTGACATAGCTAACTTTGGTTGGCTGGTCCAATATAGCCGTTGGGGCTAGCCGTTGTCAAGCGACATTAAATTATTTTTTACATATTAAACCAATATAAATACCCACCAATTTAAATTTTATATATAATATAACTAATGGAGTCATCGTCCAAAGATTTGCCGTCACTCGAAAAAACTCATACATACATCTCTATGTGCACACAAAAATTCATTGTATGCCCGTGACTCCTTACTCACCTTAGTAGGTCCGCCCCTATCCACCACTGTAAGTTAACACACTAAAGTAGAACCCAAACACCGTTAGGCGTAACTGAATACAAAAGGTTCTCGGATTTTCAGTTGCATAAATTACATCTAAAGGTAGTTCAACTACCTAACTTATGAGAACTACGGAAGTAGAGAAAAATCGAGATACGTACCTTACTAGCATTGTAATAAATCATAAAATTTAGAAACTAAGAACTACGGAAGTAGAGAAAAATCGAGATACGTACCTTACTAGCATTGTAATAAATCATAAAAGTTAGAAACATTTGGATACCAACTTCCATAGGATAATCTCTGTGCACTTCAATTATGGATTATTTTGACCAATCATATCTACAAAACATAATGTCGTTAGAATAAGTATAAAAAATGTCACCGGAAAATAAGTATTTAAGAGAGAATTATAAGAGTGAATGACCTGATTTTTTTTGAGGTCACCTGTAGTGTTAGTTGTCGTGATCTTGGTTATAGTCGTATTGATGTTGATATCTCTAATCTGATTGGTGGTCACGTAAACATGCACTCCACAAAGTTGCCATGTAAGCGAAGCACCATAGGTTAAATCCAACCCGGATACCAGGTTTAGTATAGTATCTCTTCAAGTTGTTTGCAATATGTCTTGATTGGGAAATTGTAAAATGACTAACAAAAAGGCAAGGATTCCATAGCCAAAAGACATATTACATAAGACCATATCTTGGAGATAACATTATTATACATAGAACATTTCTTCCTTACTAGTACGAGTGAAATAAAGGATGCAGAAAACAGAAAACCATTACAAAGTAGTGGATGCATTAACATCAACATTACCTTTTATTCAGCCACCCTGCTTTCATCTTAAAGATATATAACAACACCCTCAAAACCAGTGTTTAGTTGTTACGTTCCCAAATCCGCAACTCATTTGCTACCTTTCCTTCCATCAACCGCTTATCTTGTCTCAGTTGTTTGTGCTGCTCAAACATACGGTTCACAAAGTTGTTAGTGACGTTCGTGTGCTAAGCCGACGACTTGAAACTGAAATGTAGTTCATTGGGTATGATTACCTCCTCTTGCAGGTTTTTCACAACTCCCAACATCAACTTTGTCTGAAAAGAATATAAAAGCCATTAGTAAAGCAACTTATAGAACTTAGTGTTTTGTGAAATGGTAAGCTCACTTTTATGGTTCTGACTTGTTGGAGATTGGCCTCGGTTTGTTTCTCTAACTGAAAGAGCTCGGTGACATCTGCCTGTTGAACCTTGTGCTCATTGAGGTGCCTTCAAAACATACATGTAAACAAAGACTGTTTAGACAGCCAATTTGTCTATCAAATTAATATATGGAAGTCCCTGAGATTTTGAATGCCCTATGCCACTAGTAAAAAGGCAATTGAAATAGAAACTTATATATATAAACAAAGTTTACTAGCTTGGGTCGTCTCAAGGTCTAACCAAGTCGAACACTCACCCATCGGATTACTTAGAAGCCTAAATGAATATAAATATGTATTGAAAATATATATGTAAAAGTTTTGGGCCACTTAAAATTTTGGGTCTTGTGCGGTCGTCCATCTGGCACACTCTATGGGCCAACAATGCAAATTAACTGAACTAAGTAGAACATGTTGATCAAGTACGATTACCGTTGGATCATCTCTGTTAACTCATCAGCGGTGCGTACATTCCTATATTGTAAGGTGAGTTCCTGTCACAAGTTCCCAAGTGATAAGCAACAAGTAACTCAATTAAAGAAATTATATACTGATCGGTAGGATTGTGGTAGACGCGTCAAAAATGACATTAAATTTCAAATTGACTTTTGAAGATTTCCTTGAATTTTCATTTAGTTATAAAGTTGTGAGTTAGTTGTCATGCTAATTTCTTAATTGTCTCATTTTATTTCCAAGTGTTCATATGAGAAATGTTAAAATTTCCCATATATAAAGGAGCTCTATGTAATAGTTTAGGCCTTTAATAAAGTATTCCATAATGACATACGTAAGTACTCTTATCATGTATGGGTATCATTATCATGGTTTCGAAACAACTGTTAGTGGCATTAGGTGTTTATCTCCGTCAAAGTGGTGTTGGTTCATGCCCCACAAAGTGGGTAGTGGTTTCAAGGGAAATGCATGAGAATGGTGGGCTCAACTTTATTTATGGCCAAAATTAAAGTAATGAATGAATTTGACGGTCATTTCAGCTTTGACTGAGTGGTAGAGGCTCTTGCCTCATGGAAAAAAGACCAGGGTTCAATCCTGGCATTGGGTATAATTAATATTATTTAAGAGTAGGAGTAGAAAAAATGTAACCTTTGACATTAAAAAAAAGAATGAATTTGACGATCGTGACATTGTAAAAAAGGCAAACATACTAGTATTGTTATTAGATCATTTTCTCTTTTTATACCTTTCTAATATTCGTGCAATTAAGCATAACAATTGTGAAAGATAGTGAAGGTGACTTAATAACAGGACCAGCACTTTTTGTAAGGGGCTGTTTGGTAGCCTCTTAATAACCATTCAGATGCTACATCTTAATGGTTTAAAACCTCTGAATGAATAAGAGGTAACCTCAAGTCTGAATGGTTAAGAGGTAACATCTGAATGGTAAATCATCACATGTCACATTCTTCTAGCTTCTCGTTGGTAAAATTCTTAATGGTTCCATTAAGAGGTAGCCTCTTAATGACCATTCAGAGGCTACCAAACAGCCCTTAAGGCTCTAAAGGGCCAATATCATAGATGGTACTTGGGAAGAGTGATGCTAGCAGTGATATGATTTAAGAATGCTTGATTCACATACCTCGCGTACAGTTCTGCGGACTGCTTCATCTGCATGCTTGTGGTCCTCGTAGCGCTTAAGGATATCGGGCATGCTGCATGACAAGTTCATGAAAGTAAGGGTTAGCATTTATATTATCCATGTTTCAATTATCTAGAGCTTCAATATATTTTTGGGTAGTTTTTTTTAATAAATTTAACTTTATTACAACTTTAGGTGGATATCTATATAAATATGTATACCATTTACAACCACAAAAAAAAAAAAAAAAAAAAAACCCGACACATTTGAATGGATCATGTTCCTGCTCCAATTAGGACTTGTCCTCAAGGTACTCATAACTATGGAATACTAGGACTTGTGATGGGAAATCATCAACTAACACCCCTGGTGTGTCATTAAGCTCGCCTCACTTCCGAATCGATCTAAGGAAAACTTCCAACAAAAATCAAGTGTATGCATCAATCACATTTAAAATATGACTAGATTATGTCATTTCCGTCCTTATAAGCTTAATCTTAGTCACCCTCTCATCTTTGTTTGCCCTATTCCACTAGCACCTTCTAGTGTTCCCTTAATGATTTTGCCTGGCTATGTTCCATTAAGTAGTTTAGAATATGAATGCCTATAACACAATGCATAACAATGTTAACATCTCAATGTTAAATATCTTTTGGGGTAGAATGTTGTAGTTTACTGGCCATCAACAAGCTAAACGAAAAATTATGATATGAGGGCCTGAACGATTTGTTACTCTCGGTTGATACGTATCGTATAACTAGCTAGTGGTGACAAGTCGATGCCTACGAGAAAGGTATCTCTAATGGGGACACTAGTCATGCTCTAAGTCATCACTTTATAATACTCCTATAGCTCAATGGTAATCAACTATGTTGATAGACATACATACATAGACTTACATAGAGTACCAACACCCTCTTTTACATAAAAAAACAACCCCCTTGAAATTCAATATTTATATACTACGAATTCCATAAGTACCGAATACCGAAATTAATATATAACTTTTTTGAACGGCAAATTTCTAGCTTCTTATGAAACTTGAGCCCAAGATCTCACACGAAAAGTGTTTAAAAGGTTTTGCCTTCCCACTTGACCACTAACCCTAGTAGTAAATACCAAAATTAATAATATCATACCAATATTTTTGTTGAATAGGCAAAATCAAAATGAGTACCAGTATCGTTGGTATTCTTGAGAAAAAAAAACACATTCCCTAAATGAACCATAGTAACATATGATGTCATTTGAGCCGTAGCTTCATAATATAAAAAAAGAAATATCTGAAGAGAAAGTGGGCTCACCTGCCAATCCAAAATATGAGTAACTAGTATTAAAGCCCACCGCATTGTGGTGGGGCGTAAAAATATTTCAAATAGTACCAATGTCACACCATCGTCAACAACCAGCTCGTATTAATGTTAATAAATTAGACCGTAACGTAAAACATAGAAAATAATAACCAAGTCGACTTAGTACCCGCTCATTGCGATGAACCTGTTAAACGGGAAATAATAGACGACGTAAAAACGTTGAACCGTACATGTACATTGCGTCGTGTTAACTCGCAAATTTAGAACGGAGCGTTAAACGAAACGTAAAAACATTGAATCACACACGCATGTTACACCGTGTTATCTCACAAAATTTAGAACAAAACGTAAAACAAAAAAAATTGCAAAATATGAAAAGTATAGGAGACCAAAGTTGAAAGTAAAAAAATTGTAAAATTAAATTGTAAAAGATGAAAACTTTTGGGTTAATAGTGAAAGATCAATAGTTTTGAATGAAAAGTATACAACCCCTAAGCATTTTGTACAACCTCTTAATACATAAAGATGTTGCAAATTTATAGTATGTAAATCTGGTTGGTGAGGGGTCCTACATCATCCTTTTATGCGTATACAGGTGTATGTGTAAAATTAAAAGTGTTAAAATGAAAACCTATCGTATTCACCTTTATTGCATATGCAGGTATATAGTATCCTTCCTTTATAAGAGCATTCACATACTGGGAATCAAAATCTGTGTATGGGGTTTTTAAAATATAAATAGTATAAAAAGTGGTTGTGAGTGGAGGAGAGAGAAAATGTTACTGTTTATCTGTATATTTGGGGGATACTGTTCACCCACTATAATTTTTTAATATATATTGAACTAGGTTATATACCCGTGAGCTTCACGGGTTATGGGTTCTGTTATAAAAAATCTATATCTATAAAAGTATTTTTTTGTATGATTTATAACCTGATATCTCGTCATGCTAAGACCCATATTTGACAAACCTTACCAAGAAGAAAAAAACAGAAATTGAATTACTTAGGGCATTTACTTCAAAAGCGGCTCTTAATGCATACACAAGACTGAACGACTGATGTCAAGAAAGTTTCAAAATATTCTTGTGAATGCCAAAAGAAAACAGGCATCATATATGATGCTAAAAAACTCGATTATACCCGTTTTATGAGTTATTCAAAGTACTCTTACATGAACCCACCACGTTCTTGTATACAACTGAGAGCATGTTTCTCTTCTCAACAGGCAATTCAATATCCAACGTTGCTACTTGCTTCATGGCATCCACCATCTCGCAACAAAAAAATAACACGATAAGACCATAATGCCAACAACACGGATCAATCATCAAATCAACTTTCAGAGTACTATGTGCAAACATATTGCATCAGTAACATTTACTTGGTCTTTCTAAAAAATCATTTTTAACCAATGGACCGGTATAAGCTACATAGCATACATGTAAATAGAGTTTGCACACAAGCATGTTCTTTTTACAACTTTAACATAACTTACTGTATTGATCAACAATGATGATTATTGTCAAATGCTCTCTATATTATTGTATCAAGTTGGAAGTAGACATGGTTTTATATCATAAAAGAAACTATAAAGTAAATAAAATTAGCTCTTAACCCCAAATGACTTGCATATAATGATGGTTTAGCACATTACCTTGAGAGGGCCAAGTAAATCAAGAAGTACACGAGTTGATATATATGTCAAGAACCACGACAACACCTTCTTACATCTCTATACAAAGTGATACACGGATTACCAAAAATAACCTCAAAGGGTTATATGCAACAAATTGAGAAGCCTAAAAAGTCGTGTGTTAAACAAATTGAGAACCATAAAAAGCCGGCGATAAACATGGATTATTTGTCGCCAAAAGATGTGCCAATTTGGCCAAATGCTTATTCGGAAGACATGTTTTTTTTTTCATTTTATGCATTTTTTAAATCACATTCGGATTATTTCCAAAGCATTCGACCCAGTTCACCTAGATTAGCCTGGTTAAGCTGTTTGAATTAAGGCATAACCCGTAATTAATAATTAAGTACTTAAATCATAACTGATTATAAGAAGATAACAAATTTAATAAATTGTTAGATGTCCAAATACTTACAAAAATTTTGAAATGATATTTGAAGTATTATACTTACACAAGTCATCTGCATAGAGGTCAAGACCCTAGGGTTTAGCACCCATAGAACATCCACCAAAGAAGAGGTTTAGCACCCATAGAACATCCACCAAAGAAGAAGACAAATTAAGCAGGAAATCATACACTTAGAAGCCTATTCATAAGACTTAACAAAATCCATAAAATTTTAACACGATGTACTTACATAGTGAATAAGTGTCATGGAATGTAAAGTGAAGCTGAATTATTCCAGGATGAGTCAACTGATCCAATACAATCCTCTCTAACTTCACATAAGCAATTTTGTGTTCTTTTGTTATGAATTTTTTATCCATGATCTTTAAGGCGTAAACCTTTCCGGTGTCTTTCTTTTTTGCTCTCACGACCTCACGATGTCAAATTTTAACCAATAAGCATACACCAATGAGTAAGTAATTTGCAAGAAAGAAGCAAACTGTCATATTCGAAGGCAAGAACAAACAGATACTAAGAACTAAAAATGGGCCAAAACAACCCGACCCAGCCCTTTAATCCGTCCTAAAATCCTCATGGGTGGATAAAAATGGTCAACTTATTTCATTTATGCTGATTAAAGAATGCTTAAGATCATATACTTAACCTTGGGCATACAATATCATATTTCTAGTATTTCAGAGGGCTCAAATTGCAAGATTTACAAAGCACAAATTGCAAAACTACTCAACTATGCAACAATATAAAAACATATCAAACAAAAAAAAGTAAAATAAAAGCATATAAATAACAGTTAAGGGCATAAATTAAACTCCAATGAACGATCCAAATTACTACACAATCTTACTATATAAGCAACATGAACACACTACCATTAAAAGTGGTTGCCAAATAAATTAATATATCATTTTTATTTTATTTATTTATGAATATTTCAACAGAGAAAAACAAAAACTCTTGGCAACTGAGTTCTAAATTGTAATGATAACTATTTATAAAAAAGGGAACAATTATTGTTTGCAGCTTAGCCCAAGCGACTTGCTTCCGCCTGAACCAACTTTGACATGTTACCAACCCACCCCTCTAGCCACATACGCATATTTTTACAAGAGAATGACCTACGATACCTGAAAGCTACAAATTGACCACACTAACAAACCACACGAAACTTTCTCATGTGCATAACCAGGCCGCTTTTCTTTTTGTGATCTGTAAATATAAACAAAGAAAAGTTTATGAAAAAAATAACATGTAAACCTTACGTTAGACCATAATATATCTGTTTACCATAAAGTTCATAGTTTTAACTTGAATTAATAAATGGTTTTATTTGAGGATTGACATGTGTTACACGATAAACATAAAAATAATCAGCTAGCTTACCTTAATTTGCACCGTTCAACTTCTAGGCGAATGACCTGATCTTCAGATGAACTGTCACTATCTGAATCTGTATGGATACCATCTAAAGCATTATATTAAGAACATTTAAAATACTGACTACAAATTGAAAAATAAACAATATAATTACCGTATGAGAGAGGAATGTTGGTACTCACCAAGATCTGGATCTTGAACGGATGAAGAAACAAAGAGAATGAGATGAAAATGAGAGAGCTGAACCTGAGATGAGATGAAAATGAGAGAGGGTCAATGAAGATCTAAAATCATTTGGATCTCAAATCAATTGGATCTTGTGAAATCTTCATAGATCTGGTGAAATTGCTTTGATGTTCTTGAATCGCCAGAGAGAGAGAGAAAGGGGCGCCAGAGGATTTTGAAAACGTGAGATCTGAAGAATGAATCTAAAAAACCCTAGATGTGTATCCGTGTGTTTCTCTCGTGTTTTCAAAATAAAGAAGCCACAAATTCTGAATCAAAAAATAAACTTAGCTGGAACTTTGAAGAGCATGAGAATTGTGGGCAAATCATGAAAGGAACCATCATCTCTCAACTGAAATTCATCACTATTACCTAAACAACAAAAATTAAAAATAGAACTTAACACCTTATTTCGAACCAATATAAACGAACCTCATCCTTCTGAAACAACAAATCTAAATCTTAACAAATAATTATCAAAATATGTTGAATAAGATCTATAACGAACCTCATCCTTCTGAAACAACAAATCTAGATCTTAACCTCTGATCACCGCAACGATCGTTGACGAAAGTTTCATCAAAACACATCAAATCCATACACAAAACGTAGATCAAAGAGCGATCAACACGAATATGTAAACGAAATCGTCAAAAACAACGAAGAAAAACGAAGATCTGAAGAAAACGCGTTGGGAAAAGGGTTTTTGAAAAGATGAAACATGGGTAGTCTCGTCTCTCTCTCTTTTTCTCTGGGTTTTGGAATTTGGTTTGTGATAATGAATTTGAATTTTGAATGAGATGTTGTTTGAGGAAACCTGCAACCATAGGGTTCTGGTGTAAACAGGAAGAAAGAGAAGTTTGGTGATAATGACTTGACTTAAGGTTTTCTAAAAAAAAGGAAAAATATGAGGAAATGACACATAGGAGAAAATAAAAGAGAGGGCTTGTAATGTTGACACGTGGTAGGATAAATTTTGCTTTATTATAGTAGAAGAAGTGATTGTGAGTGAAGGGGAGAGAAAAATGTAATGATAAAGGTATAAAAATATTATTTAATTGAAAAGGAGAGAGAAAAAATATTTGTTTTTAGTGAAAATATATTGATATAGGAGTTGTTTTTAGTGGAATGTATGTATATCTTTAGTGAGCTGGATGTGAATGCTCTAAGAGCATTCACATCCTAACCATCAAATTATGTGAGGAGGGGTTTTTATATTATAAAGGGTATAAAAAGTGGTTGTGAGTAGAGGAGAGAGAAAATGTTACTGTTCATCTGTATATTTGGGGGGACACTGTTCACCCGTTATAATTTTTTAATATATTTTGAAAGTGGTTGTGAGTGGAAGTGAGAGAAAAATGTAATGATAATATTATTTAATTGAAAGGAGAGAGAAAAAATATTTGTTTTTAGTGGAAATATATTCATGGTTGTAAAAATCCCGACTAGACACCGATTAATCCCCGATTAATCATCGATTAATCTCGATTAATTTTCGATTAATTACAATTAATCCCGATTATATCCAATTAATCCCCGGTTAATCCCGATTAATCGCTAGTCCCCACCTCACCGACCGACTAGCGACTAGCGATTTCTACAACCATGAGTATATTGATATAGGAGTTGTTTTTTAGTGGAATGTATGTATAATTTGATGGATTGGATGTGAATGCTCTAATATGTGTAAAATTAAAAGTGTTAAAATGAAAACCTATCGTATTCACCCTTTTATGCAGATCCAAATAAGAATAATTCATTTCTAAAATATATACGTTAAGTACATCTTTTTTGCATCTTATTCTTTTTAGGGGACCCGGGGTGGCATATCTTTTGCCCGTAATGGTTTATTATAACAAGTGATGAAAGATCAAACACCACCCCCACTGTTTCTTGAAAACTCATGAATTTCATAACGGGTAGAGAATATCACACGTGAAAAATGTAATATTATGAGGGAATGTGACGGTGGAAAACTTCACGCGTTGAACTTGTTTGAAATGTGACCGTTTCGGCTTTTTTGATCATTGAAAAACGGTAATGTTTAATTAAAAAAAAAACCCTTTAAACCATTTATACATATACTTGTAGGGTAATTTTGTAAAATGTTATTGTAGGGTAATTTTGATCTTGTAGGGTAATTTTGTAAAATGTTCTTGTAAGGTAATTTTGATCTTGTAGGGTAATTTTGTAAAATGTTCTTGTAAGGTAATTTTGATCTTGTAGAGTATCATAATTACTCTACAAATGATCTTGTATGTTAATTTTGATCTTATAAGATAATTTTGATCTTGAAGGGTAATTTTATAAAATGTTCTTGAAGGGTAATTTTGATCTTGTAGGGTAATTTTGTAAAATGTTCTTGTGGGGTAATTTTTATCTTGTAGAGTATCATAATTACTCTAGAAATGATCTTTTATGGTAATTTTGGTCTTGTAGGGTAATTTTGTAGAGTATCATAATTACTCTATAAGTGTATCACAATTAGTCTGCAAGTTTCAACATTACCCTACATTTATAGAGTAATTTTGATAATTACGAAAATGCCACCGTGTTTTTTTGCTTTTTCATGTCTTTCATACGTTTTGTACGATAAGACCATGTGTAGTGGGGCGTTTTTAAAAAAAAAAATTAAAAAAAAAAAAAACGCCCGAAAGCGCCCAACGCACCATTACACTAGGCGTTATTTTAAAAAAAAATTCAGAAATTTGATTTTGGCGTTATTAAGAAAACGCTGCAATTATCCATTTGATTCTTGCATTGGCCAATGTGAGAAGAAGGTCCACTGCATGTGGCCACATGGTGGGGTCCAAGGTTTTGACTAGCCAATAAGAATCTAGTTTCTTTTATTTTCTTTTTTTTTAATCCTTTTGCATGGGGGTTATTGGAATAATGCCCACTACGCCACTTTTGCTATAATGCCCAACGCTGACTAGGATGCCACGTGTCGGATAATGCCCCATGGTGGGGGCATTATTTTTGTTCACCACTACACATGGTCTAAGGCTGTTTGTACGTGCACTCCACAATAAGACCTTATTATAGTTTAATTAACTTTAAGATTTAGAAAAAAATAAATTTCATTAAGTAGCTTATGTAAAAAGTAATAAAACTTATATTTTTTTTTTCATGTAGAGTTAATTGCCCGGATGGTCCCTGTGGTTACACGTTTTTTTCATGTTTAGTCCCCACATTTCGGAAATAGCAGCTATGCTCCCTATGGTTTGTCATTTTGTTACTCGGATAGTCCCCTGACATTTACTCAGGGGACTATCCAAGTAACAAAATGCAAACCATAGGGAGCATAACTGCTATTTCCAAACTAACTGACATCTACTCAAGTGACTATCCGAGTAACAAAATAACAAACCATAGGGAGCATACCTGCTATTTTCAAAAGGTGGGGACTAAACGTGAAAAAAACGGGAAACCACAAGGACCATCCGGGCAATTAACTCTTTCATGTATATCATATTTCTTTATACTTTACCCTCATATACGTCGCAACTTAAGTGGAAAAAAAAGGCGACTAAAATATTGTTGAAGTAAAACAGTAAAGACGGAAAAAGAAAATAGAAAATATTGTTGAAGTAAAACAGTAAAAACGAAAAAAAAAAAAAATAGAAAATATAAAATATCACCTCCATATTCCTTAATCACTAGATATATTTTGTGGCCACCGGAGAGACCCACCATGCCTCACCATTTTTAGAAATATGATGTGGACACCGGGGGCAGTGCGGCCCAATATTTCTCCGTGATAAAGATGTTCAACGCGTGGAAGATAAGCACAAACCACCGCCACCCATAAAATTCACGCGTGAACGTAAATTCACGTAAATTCGCGTGATAAAATTCACGCCGTGATAAATGAAACATGTGAGTGGGTGTGAGGGTTTATTGTTGGGTTTTGTGAGTGATGGACATTTCCACTAAAAAAGATTATGAGTGATGGAATAATGGTTGATGACAATACGACAGAACTTGATTGGATGCTGTGAGTGATGGAATTTTTGTAAGTGATAACCACCCCTCTCCCAAGAGTCTTTAATATAAACATCACACGCTTGTATGAATACCACGGTGAAGAACTGAAGATAGTTTACCTTTTTAATAAAAATATATATATAGATAGATACATACATACAGATTAGCATGCATGCATGTCACACAGGGTGTGTGTATATATACTACCTTTGCATGTATCAGCCATGTACTCATGTCCAATATTACTGTTCAGTTCTTTAATTAACAATTAGAAATTTGAACTTAGAATATTTGGGTTTAAGAATATATATTTTTATATATGTATGTATCTGAACCTTGATCTACATCCGGCACCTCGATTCACAACGTTAGCGACAAAGATATAGATCCAGGAAGCTTGTTTTGTTATATATATATATATATATATATATATATATATATATATATATATATATATATATATATATATATATATATGTTGATATATTATTCACACTTGTTGATGATCATATACATCTTTTAGATTACCAATATGTTGATATATTATTCACACTTGTCATCCCAAACCTGATTTTGAGAATCCCTTTTGTGTATAAGTCATAAGATAGAGTGTTTACTTGAAAACAAAAACAAACATATGATTATTAATATAATTAATAAACGGTCATATATATACATGTATATATTCAACAATCATACGCATCAAATCCCACACATAGTAAAACTACATTTTATAGGGTAGGAACAGAAGTATGTAGGCAAACCTTACCTCTGTCTCTCTAGCTGAGAGAGAGAGAGAGTCTAGTTCAATATACGTATATGTGTATATATATGACTGTTTGTTATTTGTTAACAAATGGATCTAAGTTATGATTAATTTTTCTTCCCTTTGAAGATGTACCTGTAATATTGGATCACATGTACCTGTCACCAGTAGAAAACTCATAGAGCTTGTTTCTCCCGGAGAAGACGAAAACGGCGAGATCAACGTTGCACAGCACGGATAGATCGTGAGCCTTCTTCATCAGTCCGTTCCTGCGCTTGGTGAAGGAGACTTGGCGGCTCACTTTGTCTTGGATCCGCTTCAGTTCAACCTTCCCTCTCCCCATCGGGTCGTAAAACAACAGAAACACTTTCTCGTTAAAGAGGTTAAGTTTAAAAAAAAATTATAACTAGGTAAAGAGGTTAAGGTCAAGGTGGAGTCGAAATGGCAGCATCTTGACAGCATTATATAACATAGTTGGTGGCTGTGGAGTTTAGAACTAGGCCTCTTTGTAAGTCGATAATTCGAAACCGAGCCAAACTGGGTTTTACCACAGTGGGCCTTCGGGCGGGGGGGTTTTCTTCGGAATTGATTGCTTGGTGGCTCAAGCATGCATCCAAATCTGACCGTTATAGAGGAGGGGATATATTTGCTCAATTGAGGGCATCCTGTGATGTTTATCCGATGATTTAGTTGACTGTTAAGAAAAATATCAAGGTGTACGGCCAGATTTTTTTTTTCTCCGGCATGGAAGAACATTGTGATGGAGACTTGTCTAATTTATATACTATTAATTTGCAACAAGTGAGTGCATTAGTAAGTTGTGCATTAAGGGTTTGTCTTGCAAGGTGTTATTGTACATTTATATTTTGGTTGTAAATTGTGCTTAAGTGGTTGTACCTTAATCAAATAATGGTTTCATTACCTTACCAAATTCAATTTGTTTTGTATGCATGTATGGTTGTAAATTGTGTTTAAGTGGTTGTACCCTAATCAAATAATGTTTCTTCGCATGTTTCACGTTTTGGTTTAATTTCTTCGCATTAACACGCTGCAACTGCGAGTCCTAGATCAACTAATTAGTTATTTTATTCTATGTTTCACGTTTTGGTTTAATTTCTTCGCATTAACACGCTGCAACTTCAGCGTCTGTTGTTGCTGACAGTAGTGTGAAATAAGTGTTCCCCCCAACCGCGCAATGCGGGGGTTGGTTAATACTAGTTAGAATTAAAAAAAGTGTGTGTATTTTTTTAGTTTCTCAAAAGATGTTTACACATAAAGTGACAAGACAAAACCATTTATAAGGTACTTTAACTTTGATCTTGTTCTTTTATAAGGGGAGGCGGGGTGGCAGCGTGATGAACAAAGTTCACGTGTGATGCCATTTTGCACACCGCCGCCACCATACATTTTAACGCGTGGAAAAATGAACGCGTAGAAAACTTCATGCGTTGAACTTATTTGAAATGTGACCGTTTGGGCTTTTTTTACCGTTGAAAAACGGTAATGTTTAATAAATAAAAAAAACTTTTAAACCATTTATATATACTTCCCAATTTTTAACCATTGCACCCATACTAAAACACAAACACATATCGCACATTCTACATATTTCTCAAATGGATTTTCCTGACGTTTCCGATTGATAGCGATAACGATACCCACACTTAAATATTTTGTGTCAGTGTATAACGAACTTGAATCAAGTTCGTCCCGCTCAAAGAAGAAGATGGTAGATCGTGATCGTATACATGCCAACGAAGTGTCAATGAACGATTATTTTGTGGATAATCCGGTCTACAATACCGAAACGTTTAGAGATCGGTTTCATTTACCAAAAGAATTACTTTTAAAGATTGTTTGAGACATCGAAGCAACCGAAGAATGGTTTCAAGAAGGTTACGATGAGAGGAGCAAACCAAGTTTCACGCCGATACAAAAATGCATGTGCGCCATTCGCCAACTAGCAACAAGTAACCCTTCCGATCAATTTGATGAATGCCTAGCTTTGGCGGCCATAACTTCCCGTGAATGTCTGCAATTTTTTTGCAACGCGGTCATTAAATTGTATGGTAAAGAGTTTTTACGTAAATCAACGAGACACGACATCTCACGTATTTACGCCGCACATGAGACTAGATGGCATTTTTCAGGGATGCTCGGTAGCATCGATTGTACACATATCGAGTGGAAAAATTGTCAAAGAGAGTTGCGAGGGGCGTATGTTAGGGATGACATCAAAAGACAAACCATCATACTTGAAGCGGTGACGTCGAATGATTTATGGTTTTGGCATTCATATTTCGGTGTTCCAGGTTCAAACAATGACATCAATGTTTTGCACACGTCGCCGTTGTTCCAAACCGTAACAGATGGTACCGCACCCTTCTGTCCATTCTATGTTAACGGACGATATTACAGACGAGGCTTTCTTCTTGTGGATGGTATCTACCCATCATGGTCTGGTTTTGTGAAAGCTCCTTCATTTCATGTCGAGGCTAAAGAAATCATGTTCAAAAAGTTGCAGGAATCGGTAAGAAAAAATGTTGAGAGGGCTTTTGGTGTTTTAAAGGGTAGATGGGGCATACTAAGCCGACCGGTTCATGCGATGAACAAGAAATCAATACATAGCATAGTATATGCCTGTATCATATTACACAATATGCTAATCAAAGAAGACAGACGTGCAATATCTCCGGATTGGCTGCCGGATCCTCCTACACAAGTTCACGTTCTAGAAAATATCCAACAAGACTTGTGTGATGAAGAAACTCACTTTCGGTTGAGATACGATATAATCTAACTAGTAGGTTCTTTAGGTTTGGAGTTTCATGATTCGGACGAGGAGTAGAGTTTCTTTATTATTTTTTTTAAATTGTAGTCTAAAATATTTTGTTTAATTGAACTATTATCTTTTAATTTTAATGAAATTTATAATTTTAGTGTTTTATTGTTAATTTCTAATTTAAAAAAAATTAAAAAAAAAAGTTGTGAGTGATGGAATTCCGTCACTAGTGATGACCACCGCCACTAAAAAAGGGTTGTGAGTGATGGAATAATGATTGATGACGTGGCGGAACTTGATTGGATGTTGTGAGTGATGAGTGATGACCACCCCCACCCCCTTAATAGTTTGTTTTTTACACAGAAACAACTTTATAAAAAAAATATCTAAAACAAGTTCAAACCAAATATTAAGGTTTCTCAAACCCCTTTAAAAATACGAAAAAAATAATACTTTGAGAGATTGAGAAGAACTTGAATTATTAGAAGATTAAATTGTTTGTATTTCCTACATTAATTTTATACTTATTTTTATAACTAGCAGGTTGTGCTCTGTGTGTTGCAACATGAAACCTGCACGACAACATATATTGTGCAATATTTAAATACATAACTAGGGTCAGAATTTAAAGAGAACGGTGAAAAGTGTGAGAATGTGAGAACGATTTTGGTGGTGACATGTAACATTGATGTTAAATTACACTAAGGGGTAATATTGTCAAAAAAACCCACTCACATGAACTGGGTGTTCAAATAAAACGCCATAAAAACACCAAATTCAGAAAAAACCATGAAAATACCCAGTTAAAACGCCATAAAACACTGAAAACAAAAACTATTGTTATGTACGCAAAAAAAAAAAAAAACTATTTTTTTTGAGCTATAATTTACAACAGCTCAAAAAAACCATTTTTGAGCTATAATTACAACAGCTCAAAAAAACTCACTCACATGAACTTCTGTGTTCAAATAAAACGCCATAAAAACACTCAATTCAGAAAAACGCCATGAAAATACCCAGTTAAAACGCAAAAAAGCTATTGTTATGCACTCTAAAAAAAGCTATTTTTTTGAGCTATAATTTACAACAGCTCAAAAAAACAATTTTTTTTAGCCATAAAAAACCATTTTTTTGAGCCATATAGCTCAAAAAATGCGCCGTGTAAGTTTATTTGTGCTGATTTTTGGGCGGTTTATGTGTGTCTAAATTAATATTTTTTTGAGCTCAGAAAAATCATAATTTGTATTAGTGTAAAAACGCCATAAAACACCCGGTTCAGAAAAACGCCATGAAAACTCAGTTGAAAACGATATAAAAGACTCAGTTCAGAAAAACGCCATGATAATACCTAGTTAAAACGCCATAAAAACACCTAGTTCAAAAAAAAAAAAACGCCATGAAAATACCTAGTCTAAAACGCCATAAAACACCCAGTTCAGAAAAACACCATAAAACCAGTTATTTTTTTTTCGAAAAGTATATCAATAGTATACTCGTTGGAAAGACAAAAAAACGCTTAGTTTTATGGTGTAATTTTTTTCGAAAAATAATCACGTATAGAAAAGTTATTGTCGTTTAAATATGATGGGGGAAATGACATGTGATTAGCATGTGCACCTTTGTTTGGATATTCCTATTTTACCCCTCCTGGTAGTTGCAAGGCCCCTATTATTTACAAAAATGTCACCGCATCAATCTCAGCCACGAACCACTAAGATCTTGTGGCTGAGAATCGTTCTCACCGTTCTCACATTTTGAGGCGTTCTCTCCTGATCATGTTCCTACGTAACCAATGTTGTAGAAGGCGCTAGGTGCTAGTCGGGCGGTGAGGTACCGCCTAGGGATTAATCAGGATTAATAGGGATTAATCGGGATTAATCGGATTGGACTTTTTAAGTATAATTTTACAAATTTTTATATATATATAGATAACTTTATACTTTTTATTAATAAATTTACAAGTTTAGGATATAACTTTATACTTTTTATTAATAAATTTAAAAGTTTAGGAACCATATGTAAACTAGTGAAAGATAGAGGGGGTTAAATGTTAAAATACCTAAACTTAAATGTTAAAATAGATTTATAACTAAAATTTGGGCTTTAAACCATGGGCCAGGTTTCAAAAATTGGGTTTTTTGGGTCAAAAAACATGGGTCCGATCTGTCCGATTTTTACCGATTTTGTCCGACTTTTACCGACTTTGACCGATTTTGACCATACCGATTTTTTGACCGACTAGCTTAAATTTAGGCAGTAACCCACCGACTAGCGCCTAGTCGCCGATTAATCGGCCGCCTAGGCCCATTTTTGCAACATCATTATCTGTACTAAATCGTCAATATGGTATATGTGACTTTATGTACCAACCCCATATTTTGGGCCAAGTATGATATATAAATAAGAGCAAATGATTTTCATATGTAGCAAGACATATGCTTAAAACCTTACTAAACCTTAAATGAAATGCCCATTCAACAATATGAAATGGAACACTATGTTATTTATTAACTTTTGTATTTAGCTTTTGAAATTTAATACATGTGTTCATAATTAATTAGAAACACTAAAATAATATTTACAAATTGTATATTTATACAACTAGATTTGTATCTGCTTTCGTTGTGTTGCAGAAATCATGAATGCAAAGTGTTTATAACGTAGACGGAGTGTTAATGGTTGTTATTAATAGATTAGATCGATTTGTATGTTTAGAATAGATCTATATCTTGTATTATTAGAGATAAATCTGTATTTATTTTGTGGTTATCTCCTACCAAAAATAGTGTAGAGTCTTTTGTATTTATAAGGATATTAAATCAATGAGAAGATCATCAAAATTATTCAAACCTTCATGGTATCAGAGCGAATTCTGATCCCCATGGATGGTACCCTCATGTCCCTACCCAACTGCTCCCAAACCAAACAGCGCTGGCCCCGGCGTCTTGGGCCCTCGGCCAGCCCAGAATTATGTTGCAAGTCAAGCCTCATCCACTACAGATGGCTACACTCCAACGGATCTAACTCAGGCTTTATATCACATGGCACTTAATCTGCCGAATCAAAATTGGACAATGGACACAGGTGCGTCTGATCATATGACTTCTACTAATTTCCCGTTTTTTTTAATAATTGCATGTCCCGTACTATTGTAGTCGGTAGTGGAAAAACCATACCCATTCTTGCGCAAGGAAACCAAACCTTCCCACCACCCTTCCCACCCTTCGAATTAACTAATGCCCTTTATGCACCCTCTTTAATCAAAAACCTACTTTCCGTCCATCATTTCACTAAAGATAATCACGTTTCTATAGAATTTGACCCCTTTGGTTTTATTGTCAAGGATCTCAAGACCAGGACTCCTGTCCTACGATGCAATAGTTCTGGTGACCTCTACACATTGGATCTCACACAAGTGTCCAAGTCCACCTCACCATCTACTTTCAGTGTTGTACCTCAAGACCTTTGGCATCAACGCCTTGGCCACCCTAGCTCAAATTTATTGCATTCACTTAAAATTCAAGTTTTATTTATTGTAATAACTCAAAAACTAAATTATGCCAATCTTGTGTTTTTGGTAAACATGTTCGACTTCCGTTTATGGATTCTGTTAATTCTACATCGTTACCCTTTGATATCATACATAGTGATTTATGGACTTCCCCAATTCTTAGTAGTGGTGGTCACTGTTATTACATTTTATTCCTGGATGATTTTACTAACTTCTTATGGACATTTCCCATTAGTCAGAAATCACAAGTCTTCTCAACCTTTCATAACTTCTCTACTTACATTACCACCCAATTTGAGCGTAAAATTAAACAATTTCTATGCGATAATGGCAAGGAATATGCGAACCCTCAATTTAAACAATTTTGTGATACACATGGCATGAAATTTCGGCTTTCTTGCCCACATACATCGTCTCAAAATGGTAAAGCCAAGCGGAAAATTCGAACAATTAATAACATTATTCGAACTCTCCTTGCTCAGTCCTCTATGCCCAACACCTATTGGCATCATGCTCTAGAGGTGGCTACTTATCTTCTTAATATCCTTCCTAGTAAACTTCTAAACTACAAGTCCCCTACTCAAATTCTCTACCTCACTCAACCCTCCTATACTCATCTTCGTGTTTTTGGTTGTTTATGTTATCCTTTAATTCCTCACACCACCATCAATAAACTTGAACATAGGTCCATGCCTTGTGTTTTTCTCGGATATCCCCCTAATCATCGAGGATATAAATGTATCGATCTTGCTACCAAAAGAATTCTCATAAATCGTCATGTTATCTTTGATGTCACTACACGTCCTTAATCGATTAGGAATTTCGAGACTTTTGGCGAGACTGAAAATCAAAGAGAGGGACTAGTTATCAAGATGCGAGTTTCACCTCTAACTTGGTAACATCGTACCCTAATATTGTTGGTACTTATCAAAGATAAGACCTACTAGATTATGAAAGTGGAAATTTCCTTTCAAGGTTTGGATGTCACTCCTAACTTGACGGTAAATCTCGTGCAAAAATATAAACACTGCTGAGTGAAAGTCGTCATCAAAGGCCGGAATCACTCCTGTTTTGATGAGTTGTTTCGAGAGTGTTTTCAAAGCGTCCAATGTGTGTATTGTGTTAGCCTTAGGAAAGGCATGTAAGTTGATCAAGGAAGTATTGCTAGGAAGCATGTACGGTGAATGCATAAGTTTTAAACAACAAATAAGAGTCAAAGTTTCCTAGAACTATAGACTAGGGTAAAGCATTCCTACTTTTCCTAATTCCCTATAGTTATGGCTCTGATACCAATCTGTCACACCCCAACCGATGGCGAAAACATCAGGGCGCGACACTAAGCGAATCAGATTGCTCATGAGAATCCACAACACTATTTGTTTCGATATAGATTAATCAAAATTCCATAGATAAGTCTAAAATATCAACCACATTTCACATCCAACATAGTGTATCAAAATAACATAACGATTATTGTTCCAAATGTCTAATTATCTAAGATGAGTTTCTAAGCATCATCCTAGCTTGTTTTCTCGATCCTTGGCTACTATCAACCTGCAACATGTATTAAAATATAATCAACAAAAATGTTGGCGAGCATACAAGTTTGAATACGTAGCATAATAGTTTAAATGTTTAGAACTCATATCCAACACGATAACATATAACAAGTTTCACCATGCTAGTTAACGCAGTCTAAGTGATAGCCCAAGTTTCCAACGCAATAAAGTGCCTTTCTCAAAGAATAACGGGAGGTTAAAATGTCTCATCCTAACAATACCCCAAGACTCAAGGGGGTGGGTGTTACTCCTACAGCGCTATAATTGTTAAGGTGGAACTACACACAAGGATTAAACGTTCACATAGCATAAAAGTCTCATGTATCACAAGTTTCATGTTTCATGTTTAAATAGATAGAGTATGTTTCAAATTAGTTTCAAGTGTCAAGTGTCTTGATATAGAATACATGTTGCATCCCAAAAGTGTTTAAAACAAAAAGGGATCGAGTATACTCACAGTGGGTGCTTAAACCCAACACTGCTAAATTGGATCGAAGGGAGCGCTGGACCAGACTATGTGCGGAGAACAGAGCATAAGTCCTCTAAGAGCTGACCCGATCGGGAAACAGTGTGTCGAATAGTGTGAAAATAGAATTACAGTATTAGACAGTCTACCTGAGCGGACGGTCATCCGAACGGATGGCCATCCGGATGGAAGACCATTCGAACAGATGGGCTCCATCCGATCGGATGGTCATCCGAACGGATGACAATTCGAACGGATGGCCATTCGAACAGTGGGTGTTTGTGAACTGTTAAAGTTTTCAATGTTTTGATCATAGTGTCCTATAAAACAAACAACATGTGTCATCATAGTCAGATCCCCTGGACGAATGGTCATCCGATCGGATGGCCATTCAGACAGACGATCAGTGAGTGAAGTTTCATGAAATTTCTAAGTGTCGAGTTAACGGTGTCTGTGCGACGACGTGTCAAAAAATGGAAACACGCCAAACCCAGCTCGTTCGATCGGATGGGCATCACTCCTTTTCGAATCGTCGAGCTATTTCTGATGAAGTTTCAGGTTTGAACGCGTCAATCGGCCCGTTCTCCGGTGGAATTTAGTTTCCAAGCCGACTTCCGACTAAAGAAAGAGTTGAGAGTCTGTTTGAGTCTGATTCCACCAATGTTCTGTATAAAAGTTGAATAAAAGTTCGAAAATCAGTTGTAAAACGTGACGTTCATCAGATCCGAGCCGGAAACACGTGAAATTCCATTATATCTGATATAAAAGTGTGATAATCCTTTAGATTTTGTTTAAAAGTTGTGAAAATCCTTTAGATCTGGGGTCGATCTTGATGAATTGGTGTTCCACAACAGTTTGTATGAACAGCTGAGTGGAAACCACCTTCAAGAGGCCTAAACCAGTTGGTTTTCGAGAAAGGTTGAAGTGTTCGTGTGACTTTGATAAAGAATGTGGTGTAGAAGTGATAAATGATGAAAGTTGTACAAGGATTGGGGAGAAATACTTACAGAATGGGCTTGAATCTTGATTAAAGTGACTGAGAGTGCGTGCGGTCGAATGGTAGAGGCAAAGGTGTGAAAGGAAGGGTCAAGGGCCCTATTTATAGGTGATAGTGACATCTGGTCGGTGGAGAGTGCAAAAGGGGTCGGATGGCTTTCTGTTCGAATGGCCATCCGATCGGATGGTCATCCGAGCGGATGGTCATCAGATCGGATGTCCATTCGGACAGCCGATACCCGTTTGCTAGTTTTCCGACTTTGGTTCGTTTTGCGAGCAAGATTAACTGTTGCGTTGCGTATTATTGTGAGTAACCATTACATGGTATCATTATATAATTAATACAAAAGTTTCCGTGTCTCAAGTCTACGTTTAAGCTAGTTTCTCGTTCAATAAGTGTCAAGTTTCCCGTTCAACTAAGTATCAAGGTTTCTCGTTCAACTAAGTATCGAGTTTCTCGTTCAATAATTTTCAAGTTTCTCATTCAACAAGTATCAAGTTTCTCGTTTAATAATTATCAAGTTTCTCGTTCAACAAATATCAAGTTTCTCGTTTAATAAGTATCAAGTGTCAAGTTTCTAGCATCACAAGTATTACAACCCTTCAAAAATATTTTCGACACCCCTAATATATTTAAAGTGTCCCTATGTGTCTTAAAATACACCCCAATTGCGAAAACCGAGCCCTAAATACCTTATATAATTAAAAATAAAATAAAAACAAGATTTTAACCTCGCTCGCGGGCCGCGAACGAGTAGGCGGTGACCTACGCGGGCCGCGACAGCTCGGAGTCAGGGCGAGCCCCTGAGCCGCCACGTGTCACCATTCGTGGCGAGTCAGCAAAGCTAGGGCCTACCATAGCTGGCCTCGCGGGCCGCGAAGGCCCTGGAGGAGGTTTACGCGGGGCGCAACGAAAGTCGAAGAGGCACTATAAATAGAGGCTTTCAGCCTCAGTCTCAACTCGCTCATTTTCTCGATCTCTCTCAATATTCTGCATAGCTATTATAAACTCGGGCATAATATGTCACATCCCGATTTGTAGCGGAAGAAAAAAAACGTGGGATGCAACAGACACCTCTGGTACATGCACATTGTTTATAAAGACACTACATTTTATTAATTACAAAATGTTGATTACATACTACATGTATGTTACAACTGCGTGTTCCCATGAACCACATAAGTCTTCTAAGTCACATGCGTCTATCTCAATATTTGCCAATAAACACGTCTTGAACAACATACACGGATCACATCAGTCTCAAGTTACCTGAAATGCATGTTAGTTTTAAAAAGGGTCAGCTAAACGCTGCTGGTGAGTTCCACTGGTTTGGTTGTTTTGTTTCAAAATGTATCAACATGTTTAATTGCACATATTACGGTTCATAGATGGAATTACACGAGTGTCACAAGTGAAACCTAGACTGTTTTCATCGCACCGTGTCACACAGACACATACTCGCACCACCTGAACCTCATGAAGTTCAATGCCCTCGGGTAGTTATGTCTAACAACATAACCTGGTTACGGACGAGTGCAGTTGCCTGGCTGCCGGTCGCACCTGTCCGGCGGCAACTGGGTTTGTCAGACCAATAGTACTATCCACTGCCCACGGCTTACGTTAATCACTTATATCGGGGCTAATATCGTGTGTTAGATAATTCACATCATACGGTTTGAGCAATTAACACAGTTTGTAACATGCAATTCACCCCAGTAAAAACAGGAAAACAGTTTAAAAGTGGGGGAAGGGAACTCACAGTGCAAATAGCAGTCTCGGCTAAAGAGTGTTTAAGCAACGAAATCAGCTTTAATAGCACACATGCAAGTAAGGACTCAAATCAGTATCTAAGTCGGTAATGGTTATAACTTGGATTTGGTCAGGAGTTTTCACCCCGGATTGAGTTAATAATAGGACACGGGTATGGTGATGGAGGTCAGGGTAGTATTAGTTTTTAGTTTGGCTTCCGGGCACCGGTTCGCGTGCCAGTCAATGTCAGTAGTTTAACGTGTTTGGATAATGGTACGGGAATACCAATAGTGCCAACACGTTGTTATTTAAGAATGATTAATTTTTCATTAAGGGAGTTTGGGTGTTTGGGGAGTCCAGGTTGCCCAATGTTGAGTTTCCGTTTCCACCGTCGGGAATTTTCCCGAAATGGTATTAGACACACCCCAAGTGTCCACTCTGCCCTTGAATCTCCGAGAATATTCCCCGTGTCCCAATTATAGTATTTGTCGGGTTGGGTCAGTTCCCAGTTCCGGCAAGTTCGTTACACGGTAAACTGCCGAAATTGATTTAAAATAACCCATTTTTAATCCCAAAAATTCCCATTTTATCTATAATTTGAATAAAATTCCGAAATTTTTTATATAACTCCTTAAAAATCTGTAGAATATGAGAAAAATTTCTGGGAATTTATTTTGGCATTTTACTTGTCTAAATAAATTATTCATAAAACCATATTTAACCACATAATTAACATTAATTACCATCATTGATCCAAAAATTCCCAAAAATTTCCTGGACCTTTATTATGTTTCTAGAAACATCTCCAAAAATTTTAAGATTTTTATGATTTCGTTTCTATGCGTTTTCGGCTACCGAAAATTCGCAAAAACGTGGATTTTTAACCCAAATCAAAACTCAACCAATGGACTCTGAATTTTCCAAGAACATTCCTCATATGTTCTTAGTGTCGCTGTAGAATTTGGTGATTATTGAATCCGTTTGGTATTTTTCCAGAATTCTTTTTGTAAAACAGTAAAAAATTCACCAAAAATCGTATAAAATTCCAAAAATTCTAAACTTTTACGTGGACCTTCCTGACACTACCCTTCATCACCACACCAAATTCATCTCAATCCAAGTATCACGGACCAAGTTATAGTTCGAACAATATTCTGCCTAGTCTAGATTCAAGTTTCGGGTCATATACCTAGCGATTCCTTCGATTCCTAGCGTTTTTCTTGAGTCCAGAAGTGTGTGGGTGCTATATTCAGTACCTACACATCAAGTACAATCCAAATATGCTAGAACATAGATCAATCAAGCTTTGATTCATTGTTTTTCGGTTAATTGAATAGTTAGGCGATTTTTGTCGAATAAGTGTTGATTAGGGTATCAAACCCCAAAGATTTGTAACCATGGCTGCCATATAAAACCAGGGAATCCATATGGTGTTCATATTCAGCCGATAAACATGTTTAAACTTCCAAAAATCATGGATTAAAAAGGGTTTTCATGGCCTAAACCATGTTTAATCAAGAAACCATGCTTAAAACCTTATGGATTTGAGTTAATACCTTTGATTTGTTGAAGTTTCTTATGAATTCAGCTGGGTTTTATGAGGAAGAACCAGAAATTTGGAAAGGATTTTTATGTGAAACTAAAGGAAAAATGAATATATATATATATATATATAAAAGGGGGTGGCGGTTTGGGTGGGCCCCCCTAGGGCCACCTCGTGCTTCGTAAAGTGCGCTAAAAGATGATATTTATCTTCCATTGAGTGGTTAGGTTCGTTTACGGGTCCCAGACGCGTTCTCGATTTGCGTGACGGACTCTGTTTCGTGTGAAATTACTGTCAAAAGACTCGGTTTTAAAAATAATGCATAACCGTCTTGAAATCCGAACCCAGTTACGTTTTAATCATAAAAGACTCGTATTAGAGTGTTTTAAGTGTTTTTAAGCTTGATCGATCGTTCCTTGCACTTTGGATTGCCTTATGTTATTCCTGAAACGAAAGCGTTTCCCTAACCTGGAAGCTGCTTCGTTTTGCGTGCCCGATCTCTGATTGGCTTCAAACCTAATGTCACAGCCTATGGCACAAAATTAAGATGTTCCTGGAACTCGGAATCTTAAATAATGATACGGATAACCTAATAATCAACGTCAAAGGTTTAGTGCGCTGTTAAACGGAAAGCTCCGGTTTAACACGTGTTTAAAGTCTAAGGACACCGACTTCACACCATGGGCCCTTATTAGTGTCATGTCACTTGTAACGTGTTCTCGGATTCCTCCGAGACATAACAGATATCATTTAATCAAGCATATAAGTCACACATATTTTTAGGGTTTTCGCGCAATTAAAGTGTTAAGTGTTTTTTACAGTTTTGGAACGTTTAAGGTGTACCTGGTTTCGTCGTGGGTGTCACAGTCTCCCCTGGTTTAGAAATTTCGTCCCCGAAATTCAATTCATCTAGTTAGGGAAGAGATGTGGGTATTTTCTACGGAACTCATCCTTCCGTTCCCAGGTATACTCAGGTCCTTGCTTCGAGTTCCACCGGACTTTCACTAGCGAGATTTTTTTATAACGTAGTTGTTTGGTCTTCTCGTCTACTATTTCTACCGGTTCCTCCACAAAGTGGAGTTTGTCATCTATGTGCACATCATCTATGGTATAATAGCTGCGTCATCCGTGAGGCATTTCTTTAAGTTGGATACGTGGAAGACATCGTGAATTGTGCTCAGTTCATCTGGTAATTTCAGTCGGTACGCTGCAGATCTAACCTTAGCAATAATTTCATACGGCCCAATGTATCTCGGAGCCAACTTTCCTGTCTGGCCAAACCTGATCACTCCTTTCCACGGTGACACTTTTAACAGTACTTTGTCACTTACTTCAAACGACAACGGTTTCCTGCGAACATCGGCGTAACTTTTCTGCCGATCTCGGGCCACTTTCAGTCTACTTTGGATCTTATGCACCTTGTCTGTCGTCTCTTGAATTAGTTCAGACCCCGTGAGTTGCGTATCGCCCACTTCAGCCCAACAAAGTGGCGATCTGCACTTCCTGCCATATAGTGCTTCGTACGGTGCAACTTGTATGCTACTATGATAGCTGTTATTGTAAGAGAATTCAATGAGGGGAAGGTGCTTATCCCAACTTCCTCCAAATTTTAGGGTGCAAGCACGAAGCAGATCCTCTAATGTCTGGATAGTTCGTTCTGATTGGCCGTCGGTTTGGGGATGGTAAGCCGTACTTAGGTCTATTCTAGACCCCAAAGCTTCTTGTAACTATTGCCAATAGTGTGAAGTGAAATGACTATCACGATCTGAAATGATTGCAACTGGTACCCCGTGTCTAGCTACACTTTCCGTCGTGTAGATCTCGGTCAATTTCTCGGTGTTGTAGGTAGTACGAATCGGAATAAAGTGCGCCGATTTGGTTAGTCTATCTACTACTACCCAAATCGCATCATGACCTCGGGGTGTTTTTGTAAGGTGGGTCACGAAATCCATCGTGATTTGCTCCCATTTCCATTGAGGTATTTCGGGTTGCAGTAACATTCCCGAGGGTTTCTTGTATTCTGCCTTTACCTGGGCACAAGTCAAGCATTTGCTCACGTACTCTGCTACGTCCTTTTTCATACATGGCCACCAATAAAACTCCTTAAGGTCGTGGTACATCTTGTCTGTACCGGGGTGAATAGAGTACTTAGATTTATGAGCCTCATCCATAACCAGTTGACGTAGGTCATGGAGAGTAGGAATCCATACCCTATTTTTGAAATACAACACTTCATCCGGTTTCCTCACAAAATTCCCTTCATTTCCGTGTAAGTTTTCGCTATTTAGTTGGCCTTCCTCCAAAGCTTCCTTTTAAGCCTTACGAATCTGCTCTTTAAAACTGGTTTGAACAATCATCCCAAGAGCTCGCACTCTGAGTGGCTTTACTCGGTCTTTTCTACTCAAGGCATCAGGTACTACGTTAGCCTTACCTGGATGGTATTTTATTTCACCGTCGTAATCGTTCAATAGCTCCACCCATC
>JARYGA010041029.1:0-48643 GCA_030545235.1 Helianthus tuberosus | reverse complement strand
AAGCGGAAGTGTTAATCAAGGCAATAACAACCCACCTCACGGTAATACCACGCCATTCGAACCTACCATGAACTAGTTGGAGATTTTAGCGGTGATGCTAATGCCAAACACATGTTTTAACATACGTGCAGGATGCACCTACAAGCAGTTCTTAGACTGCAAACCAGTTAACTTCAATGGCACAGGAGGTGCAGTTGCCTTCACCCGCTGGGCTGAGAAAACCGACTCTGTCTTACGCATGAGCAAGTGTGCTGAGGATCAACAAGTCACATACATTTCAGGGCTATTTCTCGACGGAGCCCTATCTTGGTGGAACTTACAAGTCCAAACCTTAGGCGAAGCTGCCGCCTACGCCCTGACTTGGGCCGAATTGAAAGAACTGATGCGCCGAAAGTACTGTTCACGCGCAGAAATTCAAAGGTTGGAGACTGAATTTTGGCACTTAAAGATGGATGGGCCAAAGATTGCGGAATACGTCCAGAGGTTTCACGACTTATCTCAAGTGGTTCCTTACATGGTTACGCCGGAATACAAGCGTATTGAGCGCTTCATTTGGGGTTTGGCTCCCCAAATCATTAGCATGGTAACCTCCTCCAAACCAGCAACTATCACAGAAGCCATTGATTTGAGCGTGGCTCTAACAGAAGAGGCGATTCGTCTGAACAAGTTTGGTGATGTCAAGGCAAAGGAGAAAGAGACTCATGTTGAGTCGTCAGGAAGTAACAAAAGAAAGTTTTCAAACTTCAAACAAAGTGTTAGCGGTGATGGCAAGAGAGGAGCACCAAGCACGCCAGCTCAGGGTACGACTGGCAGTGGAAGGAAAGGAAGAGGATATATGGGCACCCATCCCAGGTGTAGTGCCTGCCAGCGTCACCATTCTGGTCATTGTGGGCTAAAAGTATGTGAAGCATGTGGGAAACGTGGTCACTCTAAGGACACCTGTTGGGTTGGTACTGGCCGGGGAGGCCAGGGAGGATATGGAAATAGAAGTAACAACCGTGGTGGTTCTGGTAGTCACCCACAGGGGAATAATCGAGGCTACAATGCCAATCAAGCCGGAAATGCTGACCAGAACAACCCGCCAGTTATGGATGGTGCGGGAAGTGGTAAAAGACTTGGATGTTTCAATTGCGGTGACATTGGGCACTTCAAAAAGGATTGCCCGGGATTGAACCAAGCCCGTGGAAGGGTATTTCAGATTGGAGCAAAGGAAGCACGCCAGGATCCCAATGTTGTTACCGGTACGTTCCCTGTAAATCAACGCTATGCATCTGTGTTATTTGATACTGGTGCCGACTATAGCTTCGTATCGTTAGAATTTAAGGATATGCTTGGTTTAGCCACAAATAAGTTAGATATTCCGTACTCGATTGAATTGGCTAATGGAAAATTAGTAGAAGCAAATGAAGTTATCAGAGGTTGTGTGATTGAGTTGGGAGAACGTGAGTTCTTTTTGGATCTACTACCAGTCCAATTGGGGAGTTTCGACGTGGTAGTAGGAATGGATTGGTTATCTGGCAACAAAGCGGAGATAGTTTGCCACGAAAAAGTGATTCGTATTCCAACTGATGATGGTGAGACCATTGTTGTACATGGAGAGAAGCGTGAGACGCCGTTGAGAATTATCAACTGCTTGAAAGCAAGAAAGTGTTTGCAGAAAGGATGTGTTGCTTTTCTGGCACACATCGTGGATAAGAAGGCTGCCGAGCCAAGGATCGAAGACATCCCTGTCGTAAGGGAGTATCCAGAAGTCTTTCCAGAAGACTTACCCGGACTGCCACCTCAGAGGCAAGTGGAGTTTCACATCGACTTAGTTCCAGGCGCCGCGCCTGTAGCTAAGGCACCTTACAGACTTGCTCCATCTGAGATGCAGGAACTGTCGACACAACTTCAAGAGTTGTTAGACAAGGGTTTTATCCGACCAAGCTTCTCGCCTTGGGGAGCTCCGGTCCTGTTTGTCAAGAAAAAGGATGGTAGCTTCCGCATGTGTATCGACTACCGAGAATTGAACAAGCTAACGATCAAGAATAGGTACCCTCTACCAAGAATTGATGATCTGTTTGACCAACTTCAAGGCTCAAGTTGTTACTCTAAGATCGACCTTCGATCTGGATACCATCAACTAAGGATACAGGAGGAAAGTATCCCGAAAACAGCCTTCCGAACTCGTTACGGACATTACGAGTTCCTTGTTATGCCGTTTGGTTTGACAAACGCACCTGCAGCGTTTATGGATTTGATGAATAGAGTTTGTAAGCCATACCTCGACAAGTTCGTGATTGTATTCATCGACGACATCTTGATTTATTCAAGAACCAAGGCCGAACACGAACAGCACTTAAGAGCTATTTTGGAACTGCTGAAGAAAGAACAGCTGTACGCCAAACTTTCTAAGTGTGAATTTTGGTTACGCGAAGTCCAGTTTCTTGGACATGTGGTTAATGGGGATGGAATTCATGTTGATCCCACAAAGATCGAGGCTATCAAGAATTGGGAAACGCCTACAACGCCAACCGAGATTCGACAATTCTTGGGTTTGGCTGGCTACTATCGAAGGTTCATCGAGGATTTTTCGAAAATCGCTCAACCGTTGACGCTCCTGACCCAGAAAGATAAGACGTTTGATTGGGGAATCAAGCAGGACGAAGCGTTTCAGATATTGAAAGATAAGCTCTGCAACGCGCCAATCTTAGCTCTACCAGAAGGCACTGATGACTTTGTGGTATACTGCGACGCATCGCGTCAAGGATTAGGATGTGTGTTGATGCAACGCCAAAAGGTCATTGCTTACGCATCACGCCAACTGAAAGTGCACGAAAAGAACTATACCACCCATGATTTAGAACTTGGCGCCGTGGTTTTTGCACTAAAGATCTGGAGACACTACCTGTATGGTACGAAGTGCACAATCTTCACAGATCACAAGAGCTTGCAACACATATTCAACCGGAAAGAGCTGAATATGAGACAGAGACGATGGGTTGAATTACTGAACGATTACGACTGCGAGATCAAGTATCATCCAGGGAAGGCGAATGTGGTCGCCGATGCCCTAAGTCGTAAAGAAAGAATCAAGCCCATAAGGGTTAGGGCTTTGGAAATGATCATACGAACCGATCTTCCCTCGCGCATTCGTGCTGCACAAAAAGAAGCTCTCAAGGAGGGAAACCTTGAGGAAGAATATCTCCGTGGGATGGAGAAGCTTTTGGTACCAAACGAGGAAGGAACGTTATGTTTTGAGAAAAGGATTTGGGTTCCTCTGTTTGGTGGATTAAGGAATGTTATTTTCGACGAAGCGCACAAGTCACGGTACTCTATTCATCCGGGGGCGGATAAGATGTACCACGATCTTAAAGATTACTATTGGTGGCCTAGAATGAAAGGCGACGTTGCTGTCTACGTGAGCAAATGTTTAACGTGCGCTAAAGTTAAAGCTGAATACCAGAGGCCTTCGGGACTTCTGCAACAACCAGAGATTCCCAAATGGAAGTGGGAACAAATCTCCATGGATTTTGTTACAAAACTGCCAAGAACGCCAAGAGGCCATGACACTATCTGGGTGATAGTGGATCGATTAACAAAGACAGCACACTTCTTGCCTATCAGAGAAAAGGATAACACGAGCAAATTAGCTGAAATATACATGAGAGAAATCGTAGCACGTCATGGAGTGCCCCTCTCAATCATCTCTGATAGAGACGGAAGGTTTGTGTCAAGAATATGGCAATCCTTCCAGGAAGCTTTTGGCTCACAATTGAATCTGAGCATTGCATTTCATCCGCAAACTGATGGCCAGAGCGAGCGAACGATACAAACCTTGGAAGACATGCTGAGAGCATGCGTTATGGATTTGGGCGGTAGCTGGGATAAACACTTACCCTTGGTCGAATTTTCTTACAACAACAGCTACCACACCAGTATTGGTGTCGCGCCTTTTGAAGCCCTATACGGACACAAGTGCCGATCACCCCTATGTTGGGCTGACGCAGGTGATAGGCAACTTGCCGGTCCCGAAATCGTCCAAGAGACGACGGACAAGATTGCGCAGATTCTTAAAAACATCGAAGCCGCTCGCCACAGACAAAAGGCCTACGCGGATCCAAACCGTAAACATGTGGATCTTCAAGTTGGAGAGATGGTGTTATTAAAGGTATCACCCTGGAAAGGGGTAGCACGCTTTGGGAAGCGTGGGAAGCTAAATCCGCGCTACATTGGTCCCTTTAGAATTCTGGAAAGAATCGGAACAGTAGCATACAAGTTGGATCTACCTGCTGAACTAAATGGTGTTCACGATACATTTCATGTATCCAATTTAAAGAAAAGTCCAACTCAAGTTGACGTTGCCATTCCTACCGACGAGATTCATGTTGACGACACGCTCCACTTCATAGAAGAACCCGTCGAGGTCACAGATTGGAAAGTTAACAGGACCCGCCGGAGCAGTGTCAAACTCGTCAAGGTTCGCTGGAATGCCAGACATGGTCCTGAATACACCTGGGAGCGTGAGGACCGAATGAAAGAAAGGTACCCCCACTTATTTTCCCAAGAACCCTGCATCTACAAGCAGAACTTAAAATTTCGGGACGAAATTTATTTAACGGGGGGAGTATGTGACAACCCGCACAAAACCAGGTATCCGTACAACTTAATTAATGATTGATTACTGCTTAATTACTGTGCTTGATTGAAACTAGCTGATAAACTGCTACCTGCATACTGATACATGCACTTACTTGCATCATACTTGCTTGCTGTCACTACATTATTTACGTGCTGAACCCTAGTGACAAACATGATGCACAAAAAGCACAGTAGCGCTAAACGGATACACAGTGAACATGCTGATATAACCAGCATCAGGCAAATACTGCCTCAAGGCCTGTTAAAAGCCTCATATATTTTGGCTACACTGGTAGTGAGTGTAGGATATAAGGGTTGTGTTACCGCGTCTCTAGGGATAAAATACACTAATTCGGATGTGCCAAAAACGTACTTTAAGTACCAAACACAGCACTTTAAATAATTTAACCAGCTTCTAGCTGACTAGTAAAGTGCCAGAAATGAGAAAATATTACTAGACACTTTCTAAAGTGTCGGGAAAACAAAATGTGTCACTAAAATGTAATAACGACACTTTAAAGTCTTTTGTAACACTTTAACGGATTACTATCCAACCGGACACCCGGACTTTACCCGGAACATGAAAATATTAGTATTTTCACTATCACTCTTTTTCTGAGCCAGTTAGGGTCCCTGGTTACCCTAACACCCGTCATAACACGTTGCACGTAACTAACGAGGTTAACACTTAACCTAACTTATTTAACCTAAACTAATCACTAACTATCCAATTAAAATCGAACTAGATACCCCCCCCCCTTGCTCTCGTAACCGGCTCCTCTAACTAGGGGACACACTAGTACATAGAAATCTTGCCAAGATCTTGTGATTGTCTAATATCTTCACTACACTTTAACCCTTGGATAATAGCATATGGTTTGTTTATAAATACATGAGCTTAACCATCACATAATCTTCATCACTTAACAAAAAAAAAAATCATACTCTCTCCCTCCCTTACCCACTCTCGGCCGAACACCCTACACACCACCATCATACTTTTCGATCTTGCACTCATCATTCCAAGATCATTCACGCATTAAGGATCACGTATAAGGAGCTTTGGTGCAAGCGGAACACGAAGGACCTCCACCGTTAGCTTTTATCCACGCGTTTTTCTTCAAAGATCTTCCCTAGCCTTGAGCTAGAGGTATAACCTTTAAAACTTGTTTCTACACATATCTAAAGTGGATAAAAGGATTATTGTCGGTTGAATCTCGTTATGTTAAAAGATGATGCATTAAAGTCTACTAAAACTATAAAAATGGAGGTTAATAGCACATGTCTTGTGTAAAAGTCGTAGGACTTGAAATTTGTGTTTATCTAGGCCCGATCTATAATGTGGTAGCTCGAATCTTCGTTTAACCCGACTTTGTAAAATCATGTATCTTCACATAAGCTTGTTTTTGAAAGATACAAGGGTTAAAGGTGAACACTACCACATTTTAGAGACATGAACTTGTGAAGGAATATTTTACTTGTGTAAAAGTGTTTTAACCGGTAAAAGGGTGTTTAAAACTAGCGGATCTACGTATCCGCAAGTGGTATTTTTGAAAGACCACACATTTAAGAACCATGTATTTTAAAGGAACGGATCTTACAATGCTAAGAATGATGTTTAGAACACACCAGTGTGTAAACACTTGTGTGACGCATGTTTCGACAAAATAACTATTTTTGAGAAAAATAACTAGAAGTTGTAAAGTCGGACTTCTCTAAAAACGAGGTTTTTTTTTACAAGATTGAGAGTACTGTATATAAAGATTTACGTATATAAATGGGATTTATAATATAGATTCGGAAAAACTACAAGTTCATGCGATTATGCAACTTTACATATTTATTGTCTAGTTTGATGTGTCGGAAATTGTTTGGATGAAATAAAGAAGATTGTTGAATTGATTGTTAAAAGAAAATGATACGCTTAAAAGCGTGGCCACCTCCAGTTACAGAGGAAACTCTGGCGAAATTTTCTCAAAACCTAACACTTAGACTTTTTACACAACAAGTGTTACAACTATTTTTGGACATACTTTCGAAACATAAATTTCGCCAGCACTATATTTTACTAAACATTCGGAGGTGGGATTTTCACAAAATGTTAACGTGATAAATATATATTTTCACACACTGTTTATGATTATTTTGTGAAACGCATAAATATTATTTTTAGAGTAAAAATAATGTTTACAAACGTTAACGACTCCAAAAGTAATACAAACGCTTTCGCCATAAATATATAAGTTACACCGGTAATTATATTACCACTTGCATGTTAAAACGTAACTTACACAATTACGGAAATATTTATGAACGCGTACTTTAACAACGTATTTTTGATAAATACATATATTTTGGAGTTGAACATATATGAAGGTTAAGTGAGACTTAATGATGGAAAATATTACGCACATGTATTAAATCCCCCATCCTTGGGAAGGAAAAATAACTATCAAGCATATACAAAATGTAACACGAAATAGTTGTCTAACTATTTCCCGCAAACATAAACTGTAAAGCTAAAGCACGGCCGTCCGTCTAATAGAATTAGCACTTGTAGGTCGTTGCACAGCTTACTGCTTCAGAGACGCTTGATAGAGTTTACGCATCCACTGTGAGTTCATGTCCCCCTTTTCTCTAACTGTTTTCAGTTTTCTTAACTGCGGGGGTGAAATACATGTTACTTTGTTTACAAGTACTTTTTACACGGTATGAATAACGTAAGGAGGTTTAGATCATGTGAATGGGTAGTTAGAACCCCGAGGGACTCGAGCGGTAGATCTATCTGGGTGTAGCGAGCCCAGCTCCCGGTCCAACAGAACAGGCCTCTCGGAGGACTAACAGAACGGATCCGGAGTGACTTGGTACCCAACGCAAAATCGGCTAGGGTTGTGTCTTACTTACTTGCATTTCACAACATGCTAATGGCCTTGCAAACCATTGGTGATCACAAGTCCTCTTACACTGCTACATACCAGGAAACTTTTATACTTACAAGTGTTTTACTTACTCACTTGCACATGAACTCGCTCAACATTATTGTTGATTTTTCAACTCACATGTATTTCAGGAAATTAAACGGATTCTGGCACGGTATGAACGTTTTCCGCTGAAATCTTCATGAAGTCATCAAGGATTAGGGGTTGTGTTCTCTTACCTGGACAAGACACAATCCTTAACCCTCGTTTATGTTTGTTATAAGTTGTAATGTTTACTGAACATGGATTATGGTCGTGCGTTTAAAACAATGGTATTGTATGTTGATTTCTAAACTTAATGATGACTTGCATGGTTTTTAAATTCATATAGCTTTGTTATGATTAAGCTATGGTATTAAGAAGTCACACCAAAATTAACCACGCTTCCGCAAAGCCAGGGTGTGACAGCGTGTTAGTAAGATAACCCAATTTACATTAGCTATACCCCCAAGACAGAACTCCAACGACTAAGTCAGGCAGAGCCTTGACATGCGTTACAGAGCTCTACATCAATCGGGCAGAGTAACTAACACGTAACCAGGGGTTATAATACTTACAACGACGCAGAGCTTCGCTTTTTAGGGGTATAATATCCGAGAGTTTTAGCTTTATAATACTTGAGAGAGAGAAAGAAATTTAAACGAGATTTAACTGAGGCGTCGGCCTCCTTTTATAAGGCTGATCTTGGTCGGCCCGCGACTGCCACCTCTATCTCTCTCGCGGCCCGCGAGAGAACTAGCGTAGGCCCTAGCTATGGTGAATCAACGGCTAGCCTCAACACACGTTTGGACACGTGGCATCACGAGGGTTCATCTGGTATCCTTCTGTCGCGCCCACGACTCTCTTACTCAAAGGGGTCACGCCCCGCGAGGACTCACTAAAATTTGTTTTATTTTATTTTTGCAATTATAAAGGTATTTCAGGCCCGTTTTTCGTATACGGGGTATATTTTAGAACGTATAGGGGTATTTTAATAATTTTGGGAGAGTTGTTATACATTATCCCTGAGTTCAAGGAAATTTCGTTCCGAAATTTAGCGCGCATCCAACTGACAAGCTAGTGTGTTTAAACGTTTTCGCGGGGTGTCACATCCTCCCCCCGTTGGTTTTAATTTAGTGCTGAACTTCTGTTATAGCCTCAGTGTTGGAAGTATTGTTTGTAACAACTGGGGATACCTGCGCATCATCTAGTCTTCCCGTTCCTAGGTAAACTCTGAGCCACGGCGCGAGTTCCAGCGAACTCGAACGATAGGTATCTTGCTACGTTTGAGGGTTTTGATTTCTCGATCCATGATCTCAACCGGTTCCTCAACAAAGCGTAGTTGGTCATCGATCATGAGTTCCTTAAAGGGAACGATAAGATTTTCTTCTGACAGGCCCTTCTTCAAATTTGACACGTGAAAAACGTTGTGTACTACACTCAGCTCTTCAGGCAGGTTCAGTCTATAAGCTACCTTACCGATTCTCTCAGTAATTTCGAAAGATCCAACGTATCGTAGATTAAGCTTGCCCCTTTTTCCAAACCGCACCACACCTTTCCAATGTGAGACTTTTAGTAGAACCCGGTCCCCGACCTAGAAATCTAGAGGTTTCCTACGCCTATCAGCGTAGCTTTACTGACAATCATGAGCCGCCGCCATTAGTTGTCTGATCTGGGAAATCTTTTCCGTAGTGTCAAGTACGAGTTCTGGGTCAGTGATTTGGCTCTTTCCAGTTTCCGCCCAACACAAAGGTGACCGGCATTTACGTCCGTGCAATGCCTCAAATGGCGTTGCCTTAATGCTAGTGTGGTAGTTGTTGTTATAAGAAAACTCTACCAGAGGTAGGTGTCGTTCCCACCTATTACCAAAGTCAATGACACATGCTGTTCGCATGTCTTCGAGAGTTTGGATGGTACGTTCAGTCTGACCATCAGTCTGTGGGTGATAAGCAGTGCTCATGCCTAAACATGCAAAGCCTGCCATAATTCGGGTGTAAAATGTGGGTCACGATAGAAGTTGGTACTCCGTGCCTAGCAACTACTTCTTTCAAGTAGATGGCTGAAAGTTTTCAAAACTTATCGGTTTCTTTGATCGGAAGGAAGTGTGCAAACTTGGTTAAACGGTCTATGATCACCCAAATGAGCCTTGAGGTCGTGATGCATCTTGTCAGAGCCGGGATGTATCGAGTAGCGAAACTTGTGTGCTTCGTCTATCGTAAGGTCTCGGATATTTCCGTAAGATGGAACCCAGATACGTTCCATGAAGTAATAATTTTGTGCTTCGAATTTAGCATTTTGGATTTGATTAGGGAGGTTCGAATGAATAGTAAGTTGTAACGCACATACACGCTTAAATTTTGTCTCTTTTCGGCTGAGGGCAGTGGCTACTACGTTAGCCTAGCCTGGATGATGCCTGATCGTGCATTCGTAATCGTTTAGGAGCTCAATCCACCGGCGTTGCCGCATGCTCAACTCCTTTCGATCCAATATGTGCTGGAGACTCTTATGATTAGTCTAATTCATGCACTTGGTACCGTACAGGTAACGTCTCCATATCTTGAGTGCGAAGACTACTGTTCCCAGTTCCAAACCATGTGTAGTGTGAGAGGCGTATGCTATAACTTTCTCGCGTTGCATCAACACGCAACCAAGCCCCTAGCTTATCCCTCAATTAGAGTCAATACCAGAAGGGCTGGAAGTTGAAGAAGGACAGCTGAGTGCTGAAACAGTGGATGAAGTTGCTGAAGCAGTGGTTACTGCTGTTGAAATGATATACTGCTGGGAGAAAACTCAGAACCCCTGATAGAACCACTGTCCGACCCATGGTCTGAAGAAGAAGAGAAGAACCATGGTGAAAAGGAAGAGAAGGTGACTGATGAGAAAGAGCATGCTTGTGACTGTGCCATGATGGCTGCAGCTAAGGTATCATCTCAGGTTCTTGAAAATATGTGTTCAGACAAATGCATCATAGCATTTGCTAACATCAAAGAGGTGAATGAAAACCTTAGGGATAGAGTGTTAAATGATGAAGTCAAATTTGAGAAGTCTTTAAATGAACTTAAAATCAAATTGGCTGAAAAAGATAAAGAAATCTGCAGTCTAAAAGAAGAGCATAACATTACCAAAAACCAACTCCAAACTATGGTAGAAAAATATCAAGTTTGCAAAAAGGTGTTGGAGTCCACCCAAATCACTTATGAAAAATGGGTGGAATCTTGCAAAGGTTTTGAGATAATGCTTGAGAAACAGCTTGAAAGCAATGTGAAATTTGGCATTGGATTTAGAAAAAATGATGAAGTTGAAAACAATGCTGCAAATCAAGCTGGTTCAGTTGAAATCATTCCAACAAACAAGAATGCCCAAGAAGTTAAAATAACTGACAAACTTGGTAACAAAATCATACTGGAAAGATCAGTGGGGTCCTCAACTTTTGAGGAACTTGAGAGGTACCAATTTAAACCCACATGGTCTTATGAGTCTGACATTCTTTAAAATTTTAAACCCATGGACTTCACAACCACTGATGGTGTAAAAGCTCCTAAAGCAATGGTCATTCCTCTCAAAGACATCCCAATAGTGGTTCAAAACTCTATTGCTAAGGAGTCTGAGAAGAAGAAAAGAAGAGAAAAGTTAAAAACTTGTTTTGTGATTTCTGTGAAAAGAAGAATCATCTAACAAATGACTATTTTCATCTAAAAGCATATGATATCAACAAAACAAGTGTTATTGTACCTGCTGAGAGCTGCACCATCTGTGGTATATCAAACCACAAAACTCAGGAATGTGTGTATCTCAAATCCTTTGATGTAAAAAAGAATTAATACACTTCAAAAACATCCTTGACTTCATCAAACTCATATGTCAAATTCACCAAGTGTAACACCTCAAAAATTCACGTCCTATAATGTGTTGACACGTGTCATAATGTTTGAACGTGAGAAAGAATATTCTAGAGGGACTAAAAGTTAACAAACATGAAAAGTATGTGAATATACGTGTTCTAAATGTCAACAGTGAATAAATATATTGTACATTTGCCCTACATGAGGCTCATACCTTCAAACGAATAAATCACGGATCATACGAAGCTAAATAAGAAGGAAAGTGAGAGATTACAAACCACAGGGGTTAAATGTGTCAACATGTTTAAGTTATACCTCTGAGTGACCTTTTAGCCAACCCGAAGCCTTGTAACGGTTAATTATACTCACTAGAATGCACGATATAAATTTCATAAAGTTTCGTTATCGCATGAGCAAGTTGTGATCAAATTCGTTTACAAGGGGTTAAAAGCGTTAACGTTGAAAGTTATGACCTTTCGGGTTAACCGGAAGTGTCCAGGGACTTGGAAAAGTGGGTATAAGTCCTAAAGCCCTTGTGGGTAAATATAAAGGGGTCAAAATGCAAAGAATAAACTTAGTTGACCTTTCGTGAAGCCAAGGGACAAGTTGCAAAAACAAAAAAAATGAAAATTCTGATTTTTGGGGTTAAGGCGGGCCGCGTAAAGGTTAACATACCTTTACGCGGGCCGCGTCAGGACGTCCGATGCAGCATCAGCGAACAGCAGCCTGTATATGCGCAAACTCGACCCAAAACGGATATTTTCACTTCAAGTGCGACCCCTAGGCAACCCCTAAGCCTTAGGGACACATGTTAATGACTTATGGTCAGTAATAGAGTTGTGTGTCAACTTCTTATGGTGGTTTGATTCCTATATAAAGCCATGAGTGGCAACCATTGTCCCTCACACTTCATTCTTGCAATCTGATCATTTCTGGAGCTCAAGGCTGCTCTCAAGTGATCACATTTCGTGCATAGGACCTTGGTAAGTATGCTAAACCTTCCTTAATTAAGTTTTAGCCTAGTTTTAGCTTAAAAGTCAAACCGTCGTAATTAACGGTTGACTTTAAGATTAATCACTAATGGTCCAGTGATTAGTCGAATCAAAATTAGTTATAAGTTGGTAATTATGTGGGTAATAAACCCTCAAAAGGAATCCCCCTGATTCCCACTCTAACTAGGTCAAATGTCGGGTCAAACTTATTAAGAAAAAGTCAACAGAATGTTTAAATTACAATTTATGCATAATTAGCAATGTAGAACACTTATAACCTATTTGATCATTAAAATAACTTGGTAATTAGTGTAAGAACATGTCTAAACATGTTCCACCCGACAATTTACTATATAGACCCGGTTTGGAACCGAAAGTCGCATAGTTTGACTTTCACTTTGACTTTCAGTTCTGACCCGTTATGGTATGTTTTAGAAATACCTAAGAGCTTCATTTGGACCAGGTTACATGCTAGTATAACCCTCTGTGATTATACACCTCGGATCATTAGTTATCCAATTAATGCGCATGATTCCGTTAATTGCCCATATGTTGACCATTATGCCATTTTCACCTTAAAATGTGATTTATGAAAATGTAAAAGTGTAGAAACCTTAATTACTGATATATAAACTTGTATGCAAAGTTTGACATCAGTTTGAGGTATAGAATGAGAGTTATGCTCATTAGCGTAAATTGAAGGCTTTATGGTAATTAAACGACATAATTAGCGTATAGCCTATTTAAACATACTTTTTGATATCAAATATTTTACACACTGATGTAATATATTATTTTGGGATTTTTAAAGATTTTTAATTAATTTTAGGCTGAGCATAACTTATAGTCGTAGGCTTAATCCGGTAATTGTCGGTTTTGCCCTTACGGGCTATAAAATGAGTTTTACATATCTAATCGACTCCAAACCTTTTGCTACTAATTACACATGATAAATAAATTATTTTAAGCCTTCTGGAAATATAAAAATATCAGATTTAAGTATCGAACCCGGAAATGGCTTCTAATCGCCTCTTTAAGCGTTTTTAACGCGTAGTATGTACTAAAAGTATTTTAAACATACCAAGGGTGATACCTAATGATATTTGAGGAAAATTATAATATTTTAACAGTAAGAAAAGGTTGATAAACTCAGAATTCAGTTTTGAGGTTTTCGACTTATGTGAAATTACCAAAATACCCCTACGAGGCAGAGTTTGGTTATAATTGGTAAATTTCGCATATATACTTTATCCTACTATTATAACTTAGTAAAATAAGTATTTTTGCTGATTACATCAGACCTGTAACTCAGGTAAATACTTACACTTTTTCATAACCTTTTAAATGACAAAACTACCCCTACGGGGCCTAGTTTGTGTTTAAATACGTTTTGGGCATAATGAAAGACATCTTACTGATGTCACAACATATTTGAGACATAATTAACTTAGGAAACCTGTACATGGCTCTCATGAATACCCGTCACGCTTATTACGCGTACGGTTCGGTTTATGTAACAAGTTTACATAAATTAGCCGAAACGGGTCAAACCTTATTGGTTTTATCTCAAAATCCAGAATGTGTATGAAATACCCATATTATACAAGTCTTCAAACTTTTCGGGTCTAAAACACATTCTATTCCGGTCTTCGCTTAATCATACGTTTGAACCGTATATTTCCTTAAGACTAACCGGTCTAAGCTTAGGCTTAATTTAAGACCCGTTAGCATTCTAATTGGTTATTTATACCATCGTTCCAGACTAAATCCTTCTGGTAAATTGTACCTACGCTTACTTAAGTGAATACGGCTGAGTTATTATAATTCTTGCTATTTAAGACAGGAGCTAGCTCAGGTAAATACTTTTAACTTATTTTCCCTTATACGGGCTTGGGATACGGTATTATAAAAATACCGCTTGGTCGGGTGTAGAAACCTTTTAATCGGAGAGGATTAAATTGCATAATCCCATTTTAAACTGTATTGATTAATAACAAATAACATTGGGGGTTAATGACCGTGTCCTGGATATCCTTGGCTCATTTAAAAAGTGAATGGCCATAACTTAAGCACAAGGTGTAGGCATAACACCTCCTGTTGCGTATGTAAAAGATATACTCACTCATAAGGCTGTCTTCTTGTGAGTTATATTTATGGTGTGTCGATTAATCTTGACCGGCTTGTATTGTAGAATCACTGGCCCTAAATGTTGGACAAACATGTAAATCGGATACAAGATCTTTATTAATAAAATTGTCCCAAGTATAAAAAGATTAATTTTGCCTCGTGCATTTTAATCAAATTATAAAAGATATTTTGTGCCACGTGCATTCAAATCAATTTTCAATCATTTTCCAAAATGAGTCAGTTGAGTGTATTTACCAGTGAAAACTAACGTATTTTCAAAAGTCTAAGTGACAGGTACAAGTACGTAATAGGCTGGAAGCTGCTCAGGACGATAATAAGGAATCTTGCAAGTTCTAGGCGTCTAAATTCTGTTGAACAATATTTATATTTTAAGATCCGCCTGTGGATCCTTTACTTTCCGTTGTAATACTCGATGTTACTTTATATTCGGATTGTAATATATTTATCTTTTGCTTCCGCTGTGCATTTATATATTGTGTTGTTTGACTATGATGATATCAACTACGTCACGATACTCCCCACCGGGCCCACCGGTGACACGTGGAATTAGGGGTGTGACACTAAGAATCAACCACTGTTTGTGCCAGTCCAAACAGCTGTTACCAAATAGCTGAACCAAACCTCTGTTAAAAGAGATGTTCAGGTGACTGATGCACCCCCTGCCAACCAATACCGAAGAGGTAAGGGGCAACCACCATACCAAAGGATCCCACATATTTACGAGGTTTACAAAAAGCCTTCTAAACCAAGAGTGAACAGGCATCCTTTTGGATATCAGCAGATAATTGGGAAAGACCCCCAACAGTGGTTAGAGAAAAACAGTTCCAAAACTGTCCAAACCCCTGAGCTAACTACTGTCCATCCACCTGAACTTAACCTAGATACTGTTGAGACCCCATCCAAAGCCTTATTGGCTTTGGAGACCCTAATGAACTAATCTTTTACTACATGTGCAGGGAGCTTCTGCATGCTTAGATAGTCTTTGGTATGTAGATAGTGGAGGCTCCAGGCACATGACAGGATGTAGAGCCCTTCTCAAATATTTCAAAACTCATGGAGGGGGTGATATATCCTTTGGTAATTATAGTAAAGGAAAGGTTCTGGGGTCTGGTACAGTTCAGTCTGGTAAAGTTAAGTTTGAAAATGTCAATCTAATAGACAATCTAAATTCAACCTCTTAAGTGTCTCTCAAATGAGAGATAAGGGCTATGGCCCATTCTTTACAAAAGAGTGTTGTAGGATTGTTGGACCAGAAATTGTTGAAAAGATTGAAGAAATAATAAAAAATGGAAAAACCCAACTTGTTACTCAAAGAAGTGGCAATGTTTATGTGGTGGATATGTCAAAAAAGAGCCCCAGGACTGATGCATGTCTGTTCTCAGCTGCCTCTAACAAAGAGACAGAATTATGGCACAGGAGATTGGAGCACACAAATCCCAAGACAATCAATGCTATATCCAAACAGGGGTTAGTAAGAGGTTTACCTCAAAAACTATTCACCTGTCCTGAGCATTGTGTTTCCTGCCTAAAAGGAAAACAACATAAAAGCTCATGCAAATCAATTGAAGAGTCCAAAACAACCAAGTGCTTGCAAATGCTTCACATGGATTTGTTTGGCCCAGTTAAAGTCATTAGTCTTAGGAAGAAGAGATATTGTTTGGTTATTGTTGATGACTTTTCTAGGTTTACATGGACTTACTTTTTACACTCCAAAGATGAGACTGCAGGCAGTTTGACTTGCCAGTAAAAGTCTTCAGGAGTGACAATGGCACAGAGTTCAGAAATAAGGAGTTGGATGATTTCTGTGTATAAAAAGGAATTGTAAGGCAGTACAACATTCCAAGAACACCAGAACAAAATGGGGTTGTTGAAAGAAAGAAAAGGACATTGATTGAGGCTGCCAGAACCATGTTTGCTGATTCAGGTTTGCCATTAACTTTTTGGGCAGAGGCAGTAAACACTGCTTGCTATGTCCAAAACAAAGTCTTAATCAACCCCAAACATCAAAAGACTGCTTATGAACTGCTGTACAAAATAAAGCCATTGATTTCATATTTCAAAGTTTTTGGTTGCCCATGTTTCATTTTTAACTTAAAAGATTTTATCTCAAAGTTTGCAGCCAAAATTGATTGTGGTTATCATTTGGGATACTCAACCACTGCTAAGGCCTACAAAGTGTTTAACACAAGGACCAAAACAGTGGAAGAGACTTTGAATGTGAAGTTCAATGAACTTTCATCAATGAAAATCCTAGCAAACCCTACAGAATTATTTGATCTTGATAAATTCACATTTGAAAGTGTTGTTGTCAATACTGACAATGCAGGTCCATCAGAAAATCCTCCATTAGACTATGGTTATGAAGTTATCATTCCACAACAAAAGTCTGCTTCAATGGGAAGAGCAGCAGATGTTCAAAACAGCTGTCAAAGCTCATCCACTACTACCTCAACAGTTGTTGACCAAAGTAGCCCATCTTCATCAACCACTGTTGACAAAATCCATCAAACAGTGGATAAAAGTCAACATGTTTTCACACCTGTTCCTCCTATTCCTCCACCCCCATTTGAAGCCACTGCTGGATCATCAAAGTCACCAGCAGTGGTAAGCTCAGATGATTCACATCTGCAGCCTTCACCATTAAATGCCATTGTTCCATACAAAGGAGATCTAATCTTCTTGAAGTCTCATCCACCTGACCAAATAATTGGCAACATCAGTGAAGGGGTGCTCACAAGAAGTCAATCCCAAAACATCTGTCTTTTTGCTGGTTTCCTATCTCTCCATCATCCAGTCAAGTACCAAGAGGCACTAAAAGACAACAGCTGGGTAGAAGCCATGCAAGAGGAGCTCCAACAGTTTAAAAGACAACAAGCATGGGAACTTGTACCACTGCTAGAGGGTGTGAGTCCTATTGGCACAAAGTGGGTCTTCAAGAACATAACTGATGAAAGGGGTATTGTTGTCAAGAATAAAGCTAGGCTTGTGGTTCCAGGTTTCAGACAGGAAGAGGGCATTGACTATGATGAAACATTTGATCCTGTAGCTAGATTGGAAGCTATCAGACTGTTCTTGGCCTTTGCTGTCAATCACAACATCAACGTGTATCAAATGGATATCAAATGTGCTTTCCTCTATGGTAAGATTCAAGAAGAGGTATATGTTTGTCAACTTCCAGGCTTTGAGGATCCATTTAATCCAAATCATGTTTACAAGCAAAATAAAGCTTTGTATGGACTAAAACAAGCACCTAGAGCCTGGTATGAAACTCTTTCCACCTTCTTACTTTCCACTGGTTTCACAAGAGGTAAAATAGATAAAACACTGTTTTTAAAATGGAGAGGGAAGGACTTGATGATTGTCCAGATTTATGTGGATGACATCATTTTTGGAAGCACATGTAATAAAATGTGTGAAGAGTGCAGGCAACTCATGACAGCTGAGTTTGAGATGAGTGCAATGGGTGAACTCCAGTATTTTCTTGGTCTCCAAGTAAGGCAACTGCAAAATGGCACTTTTATCCATCAAGGCAAATATGCCAAAGAACTTTTAAAGAAATTTAAGATGGATGATTGTAAACCATGCAATACACCCATTGCAACCAATAAAATAGTCATGTCTGATGAAAAGGATGATTTGGTTGATCAAACTTTATATAGAAGCATGATTGGGTCTTTATTGTACCTAACTGCATCTAGGCCAGACATCATGTTTGTAAAATGTGTTTGTGCAAGATCCCAATCAGCCCCTAGAAAGTCAAACCTTATTGCTGTAAAAAGGATATTCAGATGCCTAAATGGTGCTCCCACACTTGGTACATGGTATCCAGCTAATGGAAATATCAAGCTTTTAGGTTTCTCAGATAGTGACCTTGCTGGATGTGACAAGACAAGGAAGTCCACTTCAGGAGGGTGCCAATTCTTGGGCAGTTGCTTAGTGTCTTGGCAAAGCAAAAAGCAAGCAGTTGTTTCCACATCCACTGCTGAGGCAGAGTATATATCTGTTGCAAGCTGTACAGCCCAACTGCTCTGGCTTCAAAATCAATTGCTGGATTTTAGTATTACAGCCCTAAAGACACCTCTCATGTTGGATAGTCAGGCAGCAGAAAATATCATCAAAAATCCAGTATCCCATTCAACCACCAAGCACATTGATATCAGACATCACTTTGTGAGGGATTGCTATGAAAAAAGTTTGATTTCTCTGCACCATGTTCCAACTAAGGATCAGCTGGCAGATGTGCTAACAAAAGCATTAGACACATCCACCTTTGAAAGCTTGATCTCTAGGATTGGCATGCTGAACATGATATAACAAGCAAAATCTTGTTTTTCTATGAATAAAAGCATTAAAATGTTTTCAGAAAATCAAAAATCCATCCTTAAAAATGGCTAAAAATGAATTTTTCATTAAATCCTTAAAAGTCTGCCATAACCACTATTTTGTTCAATCATCTGTTCTACTAAAAGTTGTCCACTGCTGAAAGTCAACCCCTATTCTCTCATTTCCTTGGTAATAATTGTTGTTCAAAATCAGTGTTTTCATCCACTGATAGTTTAAATCACCCACTGCTTTCATTATAACCATTGCAACCACTGATATTGCTCCATCAGTGGTTTCCTAAAACACATGTCTTCCATTATTCATCAGGGGTTGGCACGTGGACAGTACATAGCGGTCAGATCTTTTGTAACTGTTGCCACGTCAACATTCACTTTTTCCCTTTATAAAACCCTCCTCAAACCCCCAAACAGGGTTTTCACTGTCGAATCGAATTCAAAATTCCTTTCACAAAGCAGTTACCATCCATTTCTCCCAAATCAATCATGTCTTCTTCTTCTCCCAAATCACCATCCTCATCTTCTCCGAAATCCGCTTAAAAGGCCATAGAAATTCTATACAAAGCTCCCCATAACTACTTGGGTCTCTTGACAAAACCAAGTAATACCAAAACCTTCAATTCCATCATAGATGCTCTTTCGTCTTCAAAGTATAAAACTTTGTTGGCTGCTGATGCTCCGATTTACCTGAAAACCCAGAGAGAATTTTGGAAGAATGCCACACTTGAATCTCAATATGACACGGTCATAGCCATCAATTCCTCGATAAAGGGTGTATCAGTTAAAATCACACCACAAACTCTATCAGAAGTTTTTGAACTAAATGATCTTCAAGGTAAAACTTCTTTTTTTCTAAAATAGAGTATCAAACTGATTTTATAGAAAGAGGGTATGCTGAGGAGATGAAAAAGGATACCTTACAAAAAGGTAGTTTTCCTCCTGTAATAAGATTTTTATTTCATACCCTGTTAATGTGTGTTTCAAATAAGACCACTGCTTTTAATGAAATTACATTAAAGATTCAATACCTAGGTTATACTATTTTACATAATGAAAAATTTAACTATTCCCAGGAGATCTTTGATGATTTGGTCAAAAATGTTGATAAAAAATCATTTTTACTGTTTCCAAGGTTCTTGAGCTTCAATTTTCAAAAGAAATTTGCAAAGGATAATGCTCAAGTGCTTATCTAGGGTGAATCTTTTCAAATAAATGGCCTAACATCTGAAACCATTACAAGGCTATCAAAAGTTTCAAAAACAAAAGCAGGAGTTCCTGAGCATAATTTAGCAGCTACCATTGCTCCTCAGGTATCTACTGCTGAGCCCACTGCTCTAGGTGATCACAGCAGCAAAACAACTGCTATGAAACCCACACCTAAAACCATTAGAAAACCAAAACAAAAGAAAACACAAAAGCCCCCCAAACCCACAAAAAAGGTAACTCTAGAAGATGAGATCCCAGAGCAACTGCTAGTGACAACACAAAAGTCACTAGAAACCACTGCTGCAACTTCATCACAGCAGTTGGTAGAAAGATCTCAACCCATGCCTCAAACTCCTCCTGCTTCTTCTAAAAAAGAACAGGTTGTAAGAATAGGGACACCAAATTATGATGCTCTGGAATCACTTGAATCCATCATCCACAGCCCACTGCCCGGGGCAAATTCTCTTTCTACACCCATACTCACTGCCACAATTCCCCCACAAACAAAACTTTTGTTGGATGCTCTTGATTTAAACCAGACACAAACCAGTCCTTCTCACTCACCTGTAAATGAGAATATACCCCAACAAGTGACTGGGTCTGATGTTTCAATCATTGTTAACCCACCAACAATACCTGAGGAGGTTACACCCCTTGAGTTACATGTAACTCTTGGTGGTAGTTCAAGTGAAGCAGCTGCTACAGTGCTGAACCCACTGGTTTGCACTTGGACAGTAGTTTCATCAATAAGACTTCCTTGAAGGCAATTTCTTCACTGGGACCACTAGTATTTCCAGCATTTATTGGTTCACTTAAAAGTGTTTCTCATTTTGAAGGAAGAAGTCCCCAGTACCAAGAACAAGGGGCATCATTGGATGATTTTTGGGATACAATCCCTCAGACAACCACTGTTACAACCACTGCTAGTGGGAAATCAGATGATCCCATTAAGTTGGGTGATGGTTTAATGTACCGATAATTGAAGGACATAGTTGACAAACTTGATACAACTGTTGCAGAAATCAAAGACATGCTGCAACAGTTGTTGAAAGCACAAAAGGTAACACCCATTGCTGCTCCAGCTCAAACATCTGCTCCAACATCTGTTCCTACTCCTAATGAGCTGTGGGGTTTATTTCAATATCTGCTGCACCAACAAAGAGAATTAGCTGATCAGCAACATGAGATACAAGTTCAAAAGATCAGAAATCTTATGGAAGCAAGGTTTAAAGATACATAGGCAGATATCAAGACTATCAAGGCCCATTTATTGAACACCACTGGCACTGCTCCTCCCTCTCTCTTCTTTGTGGATAATCCACCACCAGCTGATGCCAAAAAGGGGGAGAAACTGAAGCAATTGAAGAAAAAGGGGTATGAAGATTGTCTTTACATTGCACCTGACAATTCAAGTATTCTTGCAGACATCCCCAAGCCAGATGGGTCTAAAAAGGTTGATGTAACCACAAATGCCATTGCGGATGCAAAAGCAAGGGTAAAAAGGGATATAGAGGCAAAGGATAAAGCAAGATTTAAACAGGAGAAAGGAGTTTTTATGGAAATGAATGAGCAGGGTACTTCTGAACAAAAGGATGAAGAAAGTCCTGAGCAGAAAAGAAAGCAGCCCACTAGAAGAGTGAGGCAACCCAAAACCATACCATCAAGATCCACAAAACATACTCCCAAACCTCCTAAAAACTCCTCACATCAAACGCCCAAACCAACAGCTATTGTAATTCCTGTTGTATCAACAACTGTTGGTACTTCAGTGGTTTCAGTAGTTGTTAACCCAACAACCACCACTTTAACTACAACCACTGCTCCAACTTCATCCTCACCACCAAAAACATCCTGACTACCAACACCTCCTGCCAAAAAGCAGAAGACATCAGGTGACATATCACCTGTTGTAGTGACAACAGTGGTTGAAACACCAGTTGTTTCAACAACTGTTAGTCAACCACCTTCCACTACAATAATCACCATTCAAATCACCACCACTGAACCAACCAAAACACCACCAACCTATCCTAAACCAAAAAGGAGAAGGGTAATTTTGGAAGATGATGATTCTCCACCACCACCACCAACATCTTCACAACCTTTGTCACTTGTTACTATTCCAAACACTGTTCCACTCTCTTCAGCACAAGTCTTTAACCCAAACACTTCCATTGTATCTGCAGAGCTTGCAGCTGTCAGAGAAGAGATCAAATCTTACTATTCAGAAGATGATCCTGATAAAAGGAGCTTGCCATCTGTTCAATGATATCCAAGACCTAACAATATTGAAGAATACTTGAAATTGAAAGGTCACCAAGCAGAGGATATCTCCAAAGGAAACTCAAAGGGTAAATCTGACAACGAAATCCAAAGATACTATCAATTCCTGCTTACTCAAGTCAGTACTTTGGAAAGGTTTTCAAAGAATCTTTGTCAGCAACTTTCAGAAAGAGTTGATGAAACCTGAAGAAAAGATTACATTGAGCACATCATAACCTTCAAGAAATATAAAGGTGAAAAAGCTCAATATAAAGAATGGACAGTTGGTGAGCTCAAGGAGGAGTTAAAAGAATTGAGAAAATGAATAAAGAGAAAGTCAAACATACTCCTCCTGTTTGGGCAAATTACAAGAAAAATGTGCCTGACAAAGTGTTGAAGCTGAAGAGAATGAAAGAAGAGCTCATTACTGCTGATTTTGGGTCTAGGAATCAAGTGACAAGGTGGAAAGAAGAAAAGGTGATTGCTTCTTACCAAAGCTTGGAAGAATTAAGAAAGAAAAATCCCAATATTCCACAAAAGCCTGTTTACTCTGAAGCAGAGGTTTCAACTGAGTCACAAAAGCTACAATCCAAAAGATCCACTGCTCCACCTGCTGCCATCCTTTACCAAAGAAGGAAACAAAAGCATATGGATAAAGAAACAACATCAGATAAAGAAGCAGGGGATTACCTTGTAAAAATAGGGCTTCAGCAGATGTTAGCAGAAAAACTTAAATTGACACAAACTACAAACACTGTTCAACCTGTTTTCACCAGGCCACCATCTCCAAACTCATCTTCAATAAAGCCTCTCCCAAGAAACCCACTGGACTCAAAAGTACTAAAGTGAAAATCTGACAAAAAGACCCATGTATTGACTCTGATAAAGTCCAGTGGTGAAGTGAAGAAAATATCAAGGGAACAAGCACTGGGCCTGGGTGTTGAAGATCTGTAAGATCTCCTTGATCTTATACTGTGCAGGGATGAGGATAACATAGATTCTCTGAACTTTGAATTACAATTCAAAGGGCAAGTCAGAGAACTTTTGATGAGGCAATAAAGTTCCACAATAATGAAGAGTTTTGGCATCATCTGTTCTAGGGGAGATTGTTGGGATTGAACCCTATCAAAGGAACAGTTGATTAAAGCCAAAACTGGATCAGAGCAGTGGATCCAGCATAAGCACTGCTGTATTCCAACTTTCCCCTTGAAAGTGTTTCTAACAACTGATGGTCTGTATCCATTGTTCGTATACAACTGCTGATCAAGTATAAAGACTGATGACGACTAAATCCCTGATGATCAATCTACTGTTATGGGTCAAGCACTGCTGAAGAAACAAAGTACTGCTGGAGTCACAACAGTGGAAGGAGAAAGCAGTAGTTTAGTCTTTTCTTTTGTAATGTATTGTAATCAGTAGTTAGCTAAACAGTGATTGTATTAGATCAGTAGTTTCAGGTTGTTAGGAGGTTAGATGTCACTTTCATGGTGACGTCAGCCAAGATGCTTCAGTGGTTTGCTCGTGCCTATAAATAGAACAGTACCCTGTACTGTTCTATTGGCTCTTTCACCACTTGTCTTCTTGTACGAACAATCACTGTGAGCTCAGGCTGAGGGGTGTGATACATGCATGCATTCTAATTGAATCTTGAAATAAATTCAATCATTCGGTTCTATGTTAAAATGTGTGTTGAAAGCATTTCTCCTATTTGATTGTGTGTGAAAGTTTGTTTCCATTTACATTCCGCTGCAATTACTTGTTCATTTTCATCATTATTAAACGTAAAACACAATCAATTGAAACTCGGATCCTAACAATACTTTTTCGAGCTAAGCAATAAGGGGTTGGTGCACGTGGTCGAGAACAATGGGTTTCACGAAGCTAAAAGTCGCATGTGGGAAACTTAGCGTAGAGTCCTTTCTTCCATCAGAGTTCCGAGGTAAAGTGTATAGATTGTTCGGGTTCGTGCCGGCTCTTACAGTAGATTCGGGGATTGTTAAAGAAAACAAGTGAAGAACTCGTCAAGGTAGGGTTTGCACGAATGGCTCGTGAGTTTTATGAAGACCTCAGGTGCATTAGTTAATTCGAACGATATGACCAGAAAATCGTATGCTTGAGATATCCTCATCTCCAAGGCATCCATGGTTCATTGCTCCCTGGGTAATGTATGCAGGGGGAAATTCATTTAAGCGGAATTTCAAAGATAGTGTCAGACAAAACGATACGGTTTATGAAGTGTAACGTGATAAGACATGGGAGACATTCTAAGATGTAGTTAGATTCGACGTGTCCAACTCGATGTAGCATATAAAATCTGCAGGATATCGCGGAGGCTAGTGGTCGTACGCAAGCAGTGTAAAATAGAAATAAAGGACACTTTTTGTCGATATAAGTGTCACGTCAATGACATCGATACAACAACAATCAGCCAAAGAAGGATGGTTGTAGCACTGGCTTATAATGTTAAGGTTCGCTGAATTGCCTGTCAAAGTTTTCAAGTTAGGTCGTGCACGGGAGAGGGTTCTTTATCCCTGTTTTTAGATGAGTTTGCGGTTTATCAAATTGGGAAGTAATCAAATTATAAAGATTTGTCGTAAGTCGTGCGAATGAGTTTGAAATAACGTGTGGGTCGCTAAGCTGTACCAATGCGAGAATGCGAAAAGAGATTTAAAATGGCAGGTTTGTCAACCCAACACATCACCATGGTCACTATAAGAGAATGATCACCAATGATCGAAAGTCAAGTTTGCCGATCCTCACAACTAGAATGGATTCTTGATAAACACCGGTCGATGTAAAGGCTAGCGAAAAGGCCCATATATTACGAAAGAGGATAGTGCAGGCATGGTTAAAATAGTTCTAATCAAGCAGTAGAACTCTAGATTATTCGGTAGGACAAAGGGAACGAGTCTCTTTTTCTAGGTTAGGGAAAGAGATTTGTGAACAAAAGAGAGTAAATGATGTCATTGGTACCTCTCCACTTAGCTTGACGCTTCGCGTTTCACCTTCCACTATTGGTTTGTGTGCGTACGCGTCGCTACTATTTCGCATTCTGCGCACCGATGCCTTCGATTGTTCCGTGCATGTGGTTAAGTTGTTGTACCGTTTGTTTTTTCCTAATAACGCGTGAATTAGGATGACTCTCCCTCATCGTTTCGCCTTCGTAACCGCTTTCGAGGATCCGTAGCAGGCTTCCCACTGGTAGGTATTTCGAGTAAACGTTCTTCACATCGGTTTGTTCTAGTCTAGGGATGAGATCAGGAAATATGTGGACAAGGATTAGGAATAACTGGTTCTTCCCTCACGACATGTCATGGTTTCGAAATTAGGGGTAGAAGAATTCACTCTTGATTAACGCGTATCACGTTTGCATAGCTTTTGTTCACATATAAATCACTAGGTTGAATACTAAACATACACCTACATATTTACACATATATGCTAAATATATACATACACATTTACATATATATGTTATGCACAAGTAAATGCCGATAGCTTACAATTACCAGGTGAGCATCTGAGTCTAATGAACCTTGCAATCCGAAGTGTGGTGTCATTGTGGTTTTCATTAAAGAACGGTTATAGTCTGGTTTTCATATAAAAATATTTTACGTCTTAAAAATATTTTATATCTTAAACCTAGTTCACTATAACCAATGACTCTGATATCAATCTGTCACACCCTCAATTTCCACACGCGGAGTATTACCGCAAGGTGTGTGTCTGACCAGGATCCTAACCACTAATCACGTTGAACCATTTACGTATGTTATAAATTTTCCCAATTAACACGATTAGTTTCTATGTATAAATGTCAAAAAACGTAATTTAATTTAGCAACGGAAATGTAAAGAAAACCCATCATAATTTAAAACCACAAGTTCTTAAATTATACATTAACATGAAACTTACAAACCATGCACTTTAGCCGATTGCAATGTCCGTCCAAGGCTGTAACGAGCAACCTGCAAAGCATGCAGTAGGGTATCAACATAAAGTTGGCGAGTTCACGGTTTTCCAGTTTTATTTCCAAAAACTTTTGTTTGTTAAATTACTCATTTAAATCATGCCATGGGGAGCTACCCCATATATAAGCTACTAAACTCCATGATCATTCTGAAACTATCGCACTTAAGTTGTTGTTGCCCCATTTATCAATGTCTATCATCATTGACGGTTTTCTCGGACTATTAGTTCACGCTCGTCCACTCAAGGCATGGTGTGAGGTTAGTGAGACCTAAATAACGCTATTTAACTAATATCCCATTCGCCTGGCCCCGCCAACTAATCGGTATAGTAATGTGGGGACTTGTGATAGAGTTCCGTTTAAAAGGCTAGTTCTTGAAATATAAATAGTATTTAACGGAGCGTCCCACATAAGGGGAAGATGTTACCCGTATCCCACACAAGGAGATAATGTTACCCGTATCCCGCAAAAGGAGATAATGTTACCCGTATCCCAGACAAGGAGATAATGTTACCCGTATCCCACACAAGGAGATAATGTTACCCGTATCCCACACAAGGAGATAATATTACCTGTATCCCACACAAGGAGATAATGTTACCCGTATCCCATACAAGGATATAATGTAGTCCGTATCCCACACAATGGGAAAGTGTTGTTCGTTTCGTTCCAACCACCGGGAATACATGCTTTAGTAAAGTATGTAAGCTCACCTCGGTTTGCTCGACAGATAGTTTACTTGTTTTAAGGTTAGTCAACCATGTCCTATCATGGTCACCACTGACTAGGACAGTATACAAGGAATCACGTATGTTTGTACACGTATCTAACAAGTAGTGTTCAAGTAACAACGATTGCACGTTATACTAACATGTTTACATGACACAATAATCATTGATGCGTGTGGTGTGTTATATATTTTAATGTGTATTTTAAACCCCTCTTTTACACGTTAGTCAAGTTTTAAATTTATAAAACACGATATTTTACTAACAAAAAACACACATATGGGCAAATGCACCCATCGTGAGCGTAGTATAGTGTTGGCAAGATACCGAGGTCGTCCAAGGACACAAGAGCTTTTAATACCGGTTTATCCTCAACGTCTAATCAAATCAAAAAGTTAGAAAAAGGTTTTAAACTAGAAAAATAAAAGCTAACTAAAATGCTGAAAAATAAAATAAAAATAAAAACAGATAGACAAAATGAAACACTTGGCTCCCACTCGTGTTTAGTGTAACCTTTGATTATTTCCACACTTTTGCACTTTTTAAGAGATTATCTTAGTTATTGTAGTAGGCCCCTCTTTTGAAGGTAACGTTACCCACAACCCAGTAGTTTGAGTCAGCAAGGATACAATCTTAAAGGGTTGGATTATTGAAAGATAATTAATTAAGTTATTAATGCATATTATGGTAGGCCCCCCTTTTGAAGGTGACGTTACCCTCGGCTAAGTAGTCTGAGTCAGAGGGGATACAGTCCTAAGTAGCCGGGTTAAAGTATTAATAGTAGCTCACATATGAGGGGATCAAAGAGTTTGGACACCCGCCATCCAATACCAGTGAGTATTGAAGGAGGTCCTACTAAATTTGACCCAGGTCCTTGCAGGATCTATACACTGAACAATGCAAGACTCTTACCAAACCGTTCCCTTAACCCCCGACCAGGTAGCCAACATATCTCCATATAGACCGTAGAGATATGAATGGTGAAATTTTTATATTTTATATAGACAGTAAAATAATGCCAAGACACCACGGACAAACGATAAGGAAGAATCACCTTCAACATAAGAAACTAGTTATTAAAGTCATTAATACATAACCAAATAAAAAGTGCGAAAAGATTAAAAATAAAAAGTATTACACTAGACACTTGTCTTCACCAAGTGATGTAAGAGACTTAGGAAAACATGGCCTTTGATTGTCAAGAACTCTTACGATCATCTTGGATCCTGAAACGACTCACACACTCTATGATGGATGATGGATGATGGTGGTAGATGATGGTGTTGTGATGGTGGTGGGTGGTGGGTGGTGGGTGAAGTGTGAGAGAGGTGGTGTGCCAATTGATGCCTTTGAAGTGAACCAAGAACCCCTATTTATAGCCTGCAAAGAAGCCTGGACACGGCCTCGTGTCCGCTGGATACGTCCCCGTGTCCACCCTTCTTCTCTTTCTTCATTAATTGCAGTTTGTCTACATTAGTTGACCACGCCCCCGTGTCCGCTGGGCACGGCCACGTGTTCAGAAGCGTATCTGTACTATCAAGATTTGCTTGGATTCTGCGAATCTTAGCGTTGACCACGGCCCCGTGTTGAGCTGGGCAATCCCCCGTGTCGGGAATAGAAGCTTCTACAACTTTGTCTTTTCTGCAGACACCTGAACACGCCCCCGTGTCCGCTGGGCACGGGGACGTGTCCGCTGGGCACGCCCCGTGTTGAGCTGGGCACAGCCCCATGCTCAGCTTTCTTCTTGTTTTTAGCTTTGGGAGATGCTGTCGAGGGGTCGGGCATACCACGTTTCTTCCATTTTCTGGTATTATTGTTAGATTTAGCTGCATTTTTGCTTCTTTTGTTCATTTAAGCTCTTTTAATCCTGAAAATACAAAAGGAAGACAAAAACACACTTTTTGCAACATTAGTACTAAAAAAGGGTTAGTTTTATGCCACATTTGATGTAATTTATATGTTGCATTTTGCGCACATCAAATACCCCCACACTTGAATCTTTGCTTGTCCTCAAGAAAAACTCTTTATAATGTGGCTTACACTCCCAAATGGATTGGGTAGAAGAGAAGGTTTCAGGACTTGTCATAGAGTGTCGGGATTTCCAAGATTCTTTATTAGGTTTTATTTTTATTCATTTACAATCCTATTCGTCATGATTTATATAGAACATTACATAAAATAAATTACTTATTAGGGCATAACATGCCTTTTTAAAATTCCATTTATATACAAGTTCACATACCTCACGGGGGATCACTCAACACTCGGCCGAAGATGTATTTTTGTGAAACACTCGAGAGCGGCATGGAACTTACTCCTACCATAAGCTTGCCAAGCAATCAATCCTCCTCCTTTTTAACTATATACCTTTGTAAATATCAAGAGGACTTTTTGGGCGAAGGGTTAGGCTTGGGTTAAAGGTAGGTGGTTGGGTTAGTGGTTAGTAAAAGGGCGAAAGGCGTAAAAAGCGTCGGTTTTCGTATGAGTTTTTTTTTGTAATTTTTATTTTGATGAAGCCATTATTCAAACAAAGTTATTTTTGATAAACTTGTTTGTTTATTCCTTTTTGTTTCATCATCATCATCATTTTTTTAAGGAAGTCGTAAGAAAAACCGAGCTTGTTACTAAAACAAAGGGTTAAAAATAAAAAAGGTTTTTGTGGGTAAAAGGGTGTTTGTTTTGGGTTAAGAAATGAAAAGGTTTAGGCTCAAAGGGGTTAACTAGGGGGATTTTGGGTAGGTGGTAAAAAAAGAAAAATAATGGTGTAGAAAAAGGGTTAGTCCTAATGCCTCCATCATTTACTTACTCGGGTTTAAGTTGGTAAGTACCGGGAATGTATCGTCGTGGCAAGTTCTAGAGTCGTAAGAACCAAGCGGCTATTCACTCAAGAAACGAAAGATGAGCATTTAATCTAAAGATGTGTATTTGTATGCTCAATAAAGGCTTAAAACTCACTTTTTGTGGAAATGGGTTTTTAATGTGATCAAGTATATATAATCAAATTTTAACAAGATTTGTCATGTCGTTTCATAATTTTCTTATGTTGTTTCTTTTTATCATGGCACGATCGGATGTAAATTTGTAAAAAATATAACCTTTTTAAAACTTGTAATTCCCAAATTAAACCAAGACAAGTAAAAAAATAAAAAAAAATTTTAAAAAAATTAGGGTGTTTAGCGGTTCCAATAGAGTTTTGTGTAAGGCTTGTAATTAGGACTTGCAAAATTCAAGGTTTTAGCATCCCCCCCTCCCCCCACACTTAAATTACACATTGTCCTCAATGTGTCCCAAAAATAAGTTTTTAGGTTGATTGAAATGTGTAAAAGTGGGTTAAAAACAAGATTTTATGTTACTAGGTAGCTGAACACGGGGTGTGTTGGCTGAGCACAGCCCCGTGGTCAGACTGCCAGTATCAAATTTAAACAGAAGGCTGGGCACGGGGGCGTGTTCAGTGAGCACGGCCCCGTGTCTAGTTACCTGAACTGGGCATTTTCTGCAGAACCTCGGGCACGGGGGCGTGTTGGGTTGAGCACGGCCCCGTGCTGAACTTGTTGTAATGAAGAAAAATTGTCGGGAGACTCTGTTTTTGTGCATGGGTTGTTGGTTCAAGCTTCCCTTAGTATCCTTCACCATCCCGAGTGTGTTTTATTCCTGGAAATTAAAACAAAACTAGAAAATATAAAAGTTAATCTAAATTAAACTAAGGATAGTTCCGCAGAATGCCTCCGTGGTGCGCCATGTTTATAAGGGTCCTTGGCTAGACCCACCTTATCGGGTGGTTCTGGCTCATCTTCAATTAGGGGGTCGTCATTGCCGATTGGATATTTCATTGATCGCTCAAGATCGACACTTTTTTTAAATGCCCCTAATTGAATAGATAGATTATTGTACTTCCAGTTTTTCAAAGCTTCGTGGGTTTTTACAAAAGGTCGTCCCAACACTAGAGGAGCGTCTTCGAGGATGACAAAGCCGGTTGGGATCACCATTTGATTAGTTTGAACCAAGACATCCTCAACTACACCGATTGATTTTATTACTTTCCGATTAGATAGAAAAATGGGTATTTGAAGTGGAGAATAATCACTAATACTTAATTTTTTGAAAATGTAGTCGGGCATTATGTTAACACAAAGATCTTTATCAATTGTGGCAATACTAATAAATGAATTTTGAAAAAAAACATGGAACCGGTGTAATGTTAATTTCAAATGGGTCTTCTTTTATTAGCGAAGTTTGATAATTAGTTAACTTAACGCTTACCGTTTCGTCAATTTTAGTGTTAGTGTTTAACTCTTTTAAAAACTTAGCATGAGTGGGAACTAAACAATGATTTTCAACAGAAGGTGACAAGAGATTAATTTCTTCAAATTTAGACTCTTCTTGAAATTTAACGTTAACGGACTCACCTTTTTCGTTGTCTAACTCATGTGTCGGTTTTTCACTTATTTGTTCTTCCATTTTTACACTTTCAACTATCTTTTCTTTATTTAATTCTTCTCTTGCGCGAGACTCCTCTTCCCTTGCGCGAGATTCTTTTATGTAACGTTCGATAGTTTTAAGGTGTTCTAATATCCTATCGGTTACGTCGGCGATAGAGTAAGGATCGGGATTTTCAAAGCTTGAATCCGGATGTTCGATCCTTTATTCCTCATAATACTCATAGGAAGTAGATGGTTCGCACCATTTTTCTTCATTGTAAGTATATGATGGATAAGGGTCGTAATTTTGTTCTTCATAATACTCATATGAGGTGGGTTGTTCCCGCCTAGGTTCCTCATAATAAGTATATGAAGGTGGAGGCTCATATCTTGGTTCCTCAAAGTATGAGTATGAAGGCTCATACCTTGGTGCATCAAAATGTGAGTATGAGGGAGGAGGTTCATACCTTTGGTCTTCATAGGATGTGTATGAAGTTGATGGCTCGTACTTGGGTTCCTCATAGTAGGTGTATGAAGTGGATGGTTGAAATAAGTCACAATATTGAACCGAGTGCGGGTCACCACAATTAGTGCAATAGTTTTCCTTATAATCATCCTCCTCATAGGTGTAGTTGTAACCTCCTGAGTATTGATCCATAAGAATCACTCAGCAGACCACAACAAAGTCTCGAGACCAGAAAACAAAAATAAAAACGGAAACAGAGGCTGGACACGGCCCCGTGTTCAGTGGACACTGCCCCGTGTACAGAATCGGTATCTGGGCGTTTTAATCTAAAGTTACTGGTTTCCTTGAGCACGGGGCGTGTTCAGTGAGCACGACCCCGTGTTCAGGCTACTCTACATGCAAAATCTAACTAAAATGCAGAAAAAATGCACGCGTTTTAAAAAGGTTTTGAAAAACTGATTAGGCCATCGATTTTAAGTTTTCTTAAAATTCTTGTGTCCCCGGCAGCGGAGCCAAAAACTTGATGCGTGTGGTGTGTTATATATTTTAATGTATATTCTAAACCCCTCTTTTACACGTTGTCAAGTTTTAAATTTATAAAACACGATATTTTACTAACACAAACACACATATGGGCAAATGCACCCATCGTGAGCGTAGTATAGTGTTGGCAAGATACCGAGGTCGTCCAAGGACACAAGAGCTTTTAATACCGGTTTATCCTCAACGTCTAATCAAATCAAAAAGTTAGAAAAAGGTTTTAAACTAGAAAAATAAAAGCTAACTAAAATGCTGAAAAATAAAATAAAAATAAAAACAGATAGACAAGATGAATCACTTGGCTCCGACTCGTGTTTAGTGTAACCTTTGATTATTTCCGCACTTTTGCACTTTTTAAGAGATTATCTTAGTTATTGTAGTAGGCCCCTCTTTTGAAGGTGACGTTACCCTCAACCCAGTAGTTTGAGTCAGCAAGGATACAATCCTAAAGGGTTGGATTATTGAAATATAATTAATTAAGTTATTAATGCATATTATGGTAGGCCCTCTTTTGAAGGTGACGTTACCCTCGGCTAAGTAGTCTGAGTCAGCAGGGATACAGTCCTAAGTAGCCGGGTTAAAGTATTAATAGTAGCTTACATATGAGGGGATCAAAGAGTTTGGACCCCCGCCATCCAATACCGGTGGGTATTGAAGGAGGTCCTACTAAATTTGACCCAGTTCCTTGCAGGATCTATACACTGAACAAGGCAAGACTCTTACCAAACCGTTCCCTTAACCCCTGACCAGGTAGCCAACATACCTCCATATAGACCATGGAGATATGAATGGTGAAAATCTCTTATTTATATAGACAGTAAAATAATGCCAAGACACCACGGACAAACGATAAGGAAGAATCACCTTCAACATAAGAAACTAGTTATTAAAGTCATTAATACATAACCAAATAAAAAGTGCGAAAAGATTAAAAATAAAAAGTTTTACACTAGACACTTGTCTTCACCAAGTGATGTAAGAGACTTAGGCAAACATGGCCCTTGATAGGCAAACATGGATGATGGATGATGGTGGTGGATGATGGTGTTGTGATGGTGGTGGGTGAAGTGTGAGAGAGGTGGTGTGCCAAGGGATGCCTTTGATGTGAACCAAGCACCCCTATTTCTAGCCTGCACAGAAGCCCTTGACACGGCCCCGTGTCCACCCTTCTTCTCTTTCTTCATTAATTGCAGTTTGTCTGCATTAGTTGACCATGCCCCCGTGTCCGCTGGGCACGGCCCCGTGTTCAGAAACATATCTGTACTATCAAGATTTGCTTGGATTCTGCGAATCTTAGCTTTGACCACGGCCCCGTGTTGAGCTGGGCACGCCCCCGTGTCGGGAATAGAAGCTTCTACAACTTTGTCTTTTCTGCAGACACCTAAACACGCCCCCGTGTCCGCTGGGCACGGTGTCGTGTCCGCTGGGCACTCCCCGTGTTGAGCTGGGCATAGCCCCATGCTCAGCTTTCTTCTTGTTTTTTGCTTTGGAAGATGCTGTCGAGGGGTCGGGCATGCCACGTTTCTTCCATTTCTTGTATTATTGTTAGATTTAACTGCATTTTTGCTTCTTTTGTGTATTTAAGCTCTTTTAATCCTGAAAATACAAAAGGAAGACAAAAACACACTTTTTGCAACATTAGTACTAAAAAAGTGTTAGTTTTATGCCACATTTGATGTAATTTATATGTTGCATTTTGCGCACATCAATCATCATAGTTAATCGTAGTTCAAATATACTGTTATAAATGGGCGGTTAAACAGAAAAATGGGCTTTTACTAGTGTACGATTCAAATGTACTGTTATAAGTGGGCGGTTAAACAGAAACACGGGCTTTTACTAGTGTGCGGCCCACTGGAGTGCGCGACCTACTAAGGTTGAGGCCCAAGTTGAAGTGTGCGGCCCACTTGTCAATGTGCGGTCCACTCGGGAGTGTGCGACCGCTGACAAGTGTGCGGTCATGCATTTAAGATATAAGAGAGTGTGTGGTTCTGATTTGAGGTGTGCGACCCACTATGAGTGTGCGTCCCCACACCGGGAAAGTAACTTTGCGGCCCCATGAAGATGTGCGGCACACGTTGGAGTGTGCGACTCCCTCATGGTGTGGTCTTGCATTACCAATTTGTACCTTTTGCAGACTAAGGTGCTATTTGTTTTTTCTGAGAAGAGCTTCCAAGCCTCTTTTGTCTACGCGGCACAGACCACGCGTAGACCTTTTGTTTTGCAGATTGTTTGTTTTTTAGAAGAGATTTCAATTAAAAATGTCTGCGCGTCCTCTTCCCCAAACAGATGTGGACCTCCCATTTCTAAACTCTTTAAACCTCTTCTCACAAAAACACATACATAACAAAACCTAGCACCTCCCCTTCACCATTTCCCCCACTACTCTCCTCCCCCCACCGCCACCGTCTTCTTCCCCCACAGCAGTTCTCTACTCTCCTCCTACTCCCTTCATAAATCATCCACCGTTTCCAGTTCTCCACTGAACATTTTCCTTAACATCTCGCTGTTTTATTTCATCCACAGGTACCTAAACTTCATATGCACATTCAACGATCTACACATGCCACACCATCAATCATTTGTCAACCCTATTTCAGATCCAATTTGAGTAGCCATCGTTTTCGTTATGTTTAGTGTTTGTTGTAATCTATACAATTAATTATACACAATCACTGTTTAATAACATACAGTTACGGTTATTGGATGCATGATTTTTGAAATTAGGGTTCATTAGAGACATGACTATGAAATTAAGTTTTAATTTAGGCTATTAGATTATTTGTAAGATTAATTTATTAATTATAATTATAATCACACGTATTAATCTGTAGATATGGAAGATAGTCAGTACTCGTTCACGCTTACTACTTTCATGTATTATTGGATTTATTTGCTAATGATTTGCATTGTTACAGTTATGGTTTGGTTGAAATATTGTAAAATGTGTTTTTATTGTGGTCACATATATGTAGGAAACCTAATCTGATGTTACTGTGTTACCTGTTATATGCACTCCTTCTGGAAAACTTGTTCAGATTGAACATGCCTTCACAACTGTTGGCTCTGGTCAAACTTCATTGGAATTTAAAGGTAACTGATTAGTGTTGTTTTTCTATGTTAATTTTTTTAGTTTATGATGCCTATTATGTTGTTTGGTGTTATTTCAGCAGTTTGCAGAAGTTAAAAAAACAAACAGTCTTATTCTTGCAGACTGTAGAGGTTTGGTCCACCTCTTCTGCTACAGATGTCTGAAGATGTGGTCCGCAGAATGCAGACATTTTACCTCTGAAAAAACAAACATCACCTAAGTGGTACAGTGGTGAGTGTGCGACTAACAGGTGTACAACAACAATTATTTCATCAGACATTTAAAGAAAACAAATTTAAATATCAAACATCATGAGCATTCTTTTGAGAATTTCACTAACACTTCCTTAATGTCATCAAAACATCAAATTACCGATACAATCAGGTACACTACCAATTTAACATCTACCACCTTACATATTACTCAAACTATCACAGACATATCATCCTTTTAGTTCCATTTGCACTTAAACAGTTAACGATTATATACATATTTCTAACCTCTTATACACCAAATCAGTTTACCATTATCTGAGTCAATACCCTCATATGTACACTTTCATTACAAACTCAGAAATCACAGAGAAATCAAGATAACAATCGGCCAAAGGAAACATCAGTCTTGTAGTAACAAGCATACTCAAACAGCAACATTAAACCATTCTTTTGATATCATTCCTATACAGTTTATAATCTCATATCATCAAACAACTTTCATATCTAAACAAACAAACAGTAACAATTATACACTTTCAGGAACCACAAGGATACCAACAATAACCAAACACTAACCAATGGGTTAATCATGTTGTCGTCGTCCCTTCTGCTGACATCATCTCATCGGAAACAGGTCGTAGCCACCACCACAGCACCACCACCATTGTCACCGTAGATCCACAACCCAAAGCCATGGACCAGAGTAAAATGGTGCTTGCTCTGTCGGCTGTCGGAGCTGAAACGCCATCGCCGCTCTGCCCTCTTTCTCTGACTCCGATTCCTCCCAACACCACCGTCATCACCTTGACGACTATACCACTACCGGAATTATTATTGTTGTCCAAGCACTCTTTTACGGCTGCCGATCCACGTGGTACCTACATCCTCGCCTCATCTTTTCCACCATTCTGGAGTAATTTTCGTTGACGACCACCAAGACTTCGCCGCCTCGAGGTGGCATATGGCCATCGGTTTCTAATCTGATATGTTACGTGTGTGAGGAGGCCTATGATTGAAGAGGGGTTGTAGGGTGTGGTCGGCTGAAATGTGGGTGCCGGAATTTTGATGCCGGTGGCCGGCCTTCACTAGTGAGAGAGAGAGCAGGGGTGAACAAAATAAAGAAGCTAGGGTTTTTAAAAGATTGAAAGGGAAAGGGAACTAGTGATGAAAATATATTATATGGTTTAGGGTATAGGTGAGTTGGGTTGGGCCAAGCCCATTGGTATAAGCCCGTCAATTATTGTGTGTCTTGTTTATGAAAATGAGTTCGTAATCACCCATAGAAATACATTGTTTGTTACATATACACGTGTGCGCGTTAAATTAAATACGCTTGTCTCTAGTTACTAGTTAAACTATTAGTTTCTCTCGTCGCGTGCTATTATTATTTAATAAATAATAATAATAACAATAATAATAATAATAATAATAATAATAATCAATTACCGAACGGGATCGAGAGCACTGGTGTAGGTCCACCCGGAGGATTGAGTATAACCTATTCCTTGTGATACGAACAAACCCGAGAGTGCGGAATCCAAACGGGTTATTAAACCAAGTAGAGAATACGAATACGACAACAAGATACAATGTTTAACACACACACTTGGATATCAGCAGAGTTCAGGTTACAAGATTAAACAATATAAAGTTCTCACACTAAACTCTCTCAGTTTTCTCTGTTATCTTGTGCTTAATATTCTGTCTTCAGTCTGCTGCGTATATATACTGCAGGTCGACGTAGGACCTGCAGTGATGAAGGATCCCCACGAAGGACTATAGTCTATGAAGAACAACAGGTCTTTCGTCACAATCACATCTTGACGAAGAATGTCCTTCGTCAAGAGGTTCTTCGCCACTATCAGACTTGTGCACATGCTGGGTCATTCATCACAAAAAAAAACCAACGAAGAACTATAAATTGAATATGGTTCTTCGTGTGAACAGGATGCAGCACTCTGATCATGCAGAATCTTTGTGAAGGGCTGCAACTTGCAGATTATAAACAAACAGCAGTAATATTAATCAGAACCAATTAATTGGTTCACAATTCTTGAATTCACGTGGACATGTAATTTTCACATGAAAAAGTCTTCTCATGACATCATCATGGTGATGTCATGGTGATGTGGCGTCGGGAAGGTTCGCGGCTCATTGTGCTTCGCGTGTCGAACACTAGGGCGCACGATGGAGGAAGGTCACGGTGTCGGTCTTGAGCCACACCTAACTGAGTAGAACTGAACCGAGTCGCGTCCACACAAAGTGTATCAACAAACTCCCCCTTGGACGCTGCTCGTGATGGTTCGTTCTTCACATTGTCGGATCTTAAAAGGTCTTCCCATGTCGCAAACAGGGAGTGTATCAACAAACTCCTCCTTGATTGATGCTCGTGAATCTTTTGATCTTCGATACTTTAGATCCTTGTGGCAATGATGAGTGGTCAGAGGCAACTCGATCATCTTGATCATTTGAGTGCATCCATGTCGTGTCTTCATTCCGAAGCTTGTCATCTAATACGTTCTCTTCGCCTTTAGCAGGTTTGAATGTCGCATCTGCACATACAAGAAAGCTAAACACATAATGAGAACAACCGCTTGGAATATAGTTAACATAAACAAACGACACACATGTGACCAGTTTTCAATCAACTACCGTCTGACAGTTTAAAAGTTTAACAAATTGTTCAATTTTGGTTTTTAACTTTCAAATCTTGCAAATTTCGACCGTTTATGAAGATTTAGTTGTTTTGGTTTCGATCAGATTTCAGTTAACGAAGACTCGAGTTCCAACATCGGGTAATCAAAGATAATGCAGAAATAAAATCTTTTGGCTTTTATAAAGTTTATATTAAAACACAACTAAAACCTTTTTGGTAATTTTTGAATATGTGAAATGTAAAGACAAAAAGCAGTAAATAAATATATACAAAGATGCAGAAACAGAAAGCAGTAAATAAATATTTACAGACATTCTTTTTGAGAGTTTCAAGGGTAAAAGAATCATATCAGTGTACGGTCACCCCAAAACGTTCTTGTTGTTCAATTAGTTAACATGAAGATAAGCATCCTATAACGATTATCGGTATTGTCGTCCACTTAAACTCAAATTATCAGATGTACTCGTGACGAGGGGATACAATTAAGGTATGATTTATACTTACTGATCGGTGTTCATCCACACACGACACATTCCCGTATCAAGATATGCACGAGAGTTCATCTTACTGGTGAGTATACCATTTATCATCTGTTTTCACGTATATGAAAATGTGAGATACTCACTTATTTTGGATTGAAAACAAGCTCTATGTGATAGAATCACTTATTGATGAGGAACTTGATTTTCAGATGCATGAGGGTACAGAGGCAAGTTCGTGAATAGGTTAGTACCATCGTACAGACAAAGAGACGAACTTGACTCCCGCATGAAAGCTGTGATATATTATCACTTATTTTGTTTGGACATGTGATTGTTGATCACTTATTGAGGTCGTATGCAATATGTACACGTATGTATGGTATCATGGAAGATCTAGACTTCGTCTCCATTATTTTTCGGTAAAAGAAGCAACCATGATACCCAGATGATAAACAGCATAAAGACCACATATCTCAGAACCTCGGCAATCTCTCAAACGAAATTTCAGTACTAAGACCATATGCCAATGAGCGGTTCCCACACAGTCTTCAGTCGATTAAAGTTTATATCACCCTGCACACTTTAAAATGATTGTGAGCCTACCGATACATCTTATATAGAGCTGCTTATCGTTTTTCATTTTAGGTTTAAAGAGGTTTGGACAGACCACTGTTGTACTATCATTTTCTCTTTTTCTCGCTAGGAAACTCATTTTTGTTTTTCTATTGTTTTTGTTTTTTGAAATTTTTCGATGTTTTTTAATTTTTCTAATTTTGGATTTACTCCCCCTAAAATGTAAAAACTATGACGATAAATTAAAAACACAAAGATATTTACAAAAACGATTTTCCGATATCGGTTTTACTCTTGTTTAACCTTAATGTCGTTTACCAATAATAAAAAAAGTCAAATCTTGATTTGTCAAACGCTTTGGTAAAAAAGGTCGGCACGTTGGTCATCAGTGTGGACCTTAACAACATCGATAAGCCTTTTATCAAAGCAATCATGTATGAAGTGATACTTAATTTCGATGTGTTTGGTCTTTGAATGCTGCACATGATTTCTAGTGATCTGTAAGGCAGCAGAGTTATCAACGAAAATAAGAGTAGTTAGGAATTCAAAACCGTAGTCGCGCATTTTTTGTTGAATCCACAGGACTTGGGAGCAACAACTTGAGGCAGCAATGTATTCAGCTTCGCATGTTGATGTAGCGACACAAGTCTGCTTATTGCACTACCATGTGACTAGGCGATTTCTTAAAAACTGACATCCAGCCGTTGTGGATTTGCCGTCGATTTTGCATCAGTCAAAATCAGAATCACTAAAAGTGATCAAGTCAAAGCTATCATCCCTAGGGTACCATAGACCGGTGTCTGGGCATCCCTTCAAAGAGTGAAAAATCCTTTTCACAGCTGCAATATGTGAGGCCTTCGGGTTCACTTGATATATGGAAAGAAGCCACGTTGGATACATTATGTCTGGTCTTGATGCTATGAGGTACATAAGAGATCCGATCATTGCGTGATAATATGAGGGGTTAACAACTTCACCCTTTAAGTCGGGATTAATTCCGTGATTTTGCTGAAGTGGGGTACTAATGGGCGTTGTTTCGGACATCTGGAATCGGTTCAAGATATCACTAACGTACTTAGTCTGATGGATGAATATCCCAGACTTCGTTTGTTTCACTTGTAGGCCCAAAAAGAACGTCATTTCCCCCATGGCGCTCATTTCGAATTTCTCCTGCATAACACACTCAAAGTTCCTACACAAAACATCGTTAGTAGAACCAAATATAATATCATCTACGTATACCTGAACCAATAGAAGATCTCCATCCTGTTCTTTGATGAAAAGAGTGCAATCGATAAGACCTCTGCGAAATCCATTCTCCAGCAGATAATTAGATAAGGTTGCATACCAAGCTCGTGGTGCTTGATGTAGACCATAGATAGCATTGTTCAGCAACCAAACATGATCAAGGTGAATAGGATCTTCAATACCTGGAGGTTGTTCGACGTACACCTCTTCTTCAACCACACCATGTAAGAATTCACTTTTCACGTCCATTTGGTAAACCTTGAATCCTTTGAAGGACGCATAGGCTAGAAAGATCCGAATATCTCCCAGACGTGCAACCGGTGCATAAACTTCATTGTAGTCGATCCCTTCAATCTGACGAAAACCTTGAACGACTAATCTTGCTTTGTTTCGAATGACAATTCCACGGTCATCCTTTTTGCACTTATAAACCCAACGGGTACCAATCTTCTTGTAGTCTTCAGGTTTATCAACGAGTTTTCAAACACCTAGCTTTTGGAATTGCTGCAGTTCTTCCTGCATAGCTTCAACCCAAGAATTATCTTTCCAAGTTTTTGGTTCTTCTTGTGATACATAACACGCGAAGGACCAATCATTCTACAAACCTGATTCTCGAATAGCTACATACAAGCCCGCGTTGTTGTTGTTTCGCAACTGGTTTCTCGTTTGTACGCCACTTTGTACATTACCAATGATGTTTTGTTGAGGATGGGTATTATGAATTGTTATTTCTGGATTATCTGGAACTTGAATGTTTGTAACCAGATTGTTGAAATTAAGATCAACAAACAAGTCAATACCCTGAACTGGCGAAGAGGATGATGCAGTAGCTTCAGCTGTTTTAGGGGTGTCCACTGGAGGTGTAGCCTCTGAAGTACCATGAACAGCTTCTTGGTCTGCATCGAGAAATTCATCATCCTCTGAAGATTCGTTCAGTTTAGTAGCATCTTGAAAATCCTCATTATCGAGAGCATTATTGTTAATTGAAGATGGTTCTTGATTGTTTACAATAATTGGACGAACTAACGGTGAATCTGTTGCGTTGTCACTCTCGAAAAACATCTGTGCCGCAGCATCTACTTCAACTTCTTCAATATTGATCGAATTGAAAAAGTCATCATACTCAAACATCCAAGGCTGACCAGGACATTTGACTGGCAATGTGTGCCTTTGTACTCTGACTTCAGACCATTCCTCGACCCTTTTTGTCTCTAGATTCCAGACTCTTAAGTTTGGGGTGGCATACCCAAGAAAGTATCCTTCAATTGCTTTTTCCCCAAACTTTCCATTCGGATCGATCATTGTGTAAGGAGCTCCAAACGGTTCAAGATATTGTAAATCTGGTTTCCGTTTGTGAAGAAGCTCAAAGCTGGTCTTGTTGTGTCTTTTAACTGTAAGGACTCGGTTCATCGTGTAACAGGCAGAGGCCACAGCTTCACTCCAGAATGGAATGGGCAACTGCGACTCTACTAACATTGTCATAGCAGTTTCGATCAATGTACGGTTCTTACGCTCAGCGACCCCATTCTGTTGAGGAGTGTAACTTGCACTGAATTCAAGAAGAATACCTTTGGATGTACAAAACTCCGCCATTGCATGATTTTTAAATTCAGTTCCATTGTCGCTGATCATTTTTTTAATAATTCCGAAAGTGTCACTCTTGTGTGCCATAAACGCCACCAAAGAAAATCTTGAATAATCATCAGTCACCACTAGGCGTACTGATCATTCCTGATGCTTTTATGCTTGACAGGACCGAACAAATCCATGTGCAAACGTTTAAGCGGAACGGCCACGGTGTTGATCTTCTTTGTAGGGTGCGACTTCTTTCTTTGCTTCCCTTTCTGGCATGAAACACAGACGTCTTGAAGATGAAAATCTTTAAGAGGAACACCAGTCACTAATTCATTTGACACCAAATGTTTCATTTTTCTTAAATGAATGTGTCCCATCCGTCTGTGCCAAGAGATTGAATCCTTTTCTGTGGCTTTGGAAACGAAACAGGTTGCTTGTGCAGACGTTGTAGTTGCTTGGCTCATATCAAGGACATACAAATCATTAATCCTTGGAGCAGATAAGAGAATCCAGTCTTTTGGAATCTTGAAACCGGGTTTCAGCACGTAACATCCATCTGCATCAAAGTGTACAGAAAACTACTTATCACAGATTTGTGAAACGCTGAGAAGATTATGATCAAGTTGTTGTACAAAGTTGATCTTATCAAAGCAAATAACTCCGTTGGATACCATTCCTTCACCAGTAATATATCCGCCTTTATCTCCAGCAAAAGCAGCATAACCTCCTCTAAAAGATTTAACGTCGTAGAGAAGCTTCATGTCGCCAGTCATGTGCCTGGATGCCCCACTATCAACAATCCAATAATTGCTGAAAGTTCCTCCTAGAACATCCTGCACATCAACTCACATGATTAGTTGGAGATGGGGACCCAAGCCTTTGTGGTCTTGGGTCTTCCATTTTCATCAACAAAGGTTATTTCAACTTCTCGATGGTTAGGAAATTGTGATGCTCCCCCTGAATTAGTAACCGTTTTTGGTTTCCAAGTCTGTTGTGTTTTACCGGTTTGAATTTTTTAAATCTTAACTTCATGATTATTAGAAGTTTTAGAAATTTCTGGTTTAATTGAAACAGGTTGTTTGTGAACCACGTCGGTTTTAATTGCCTTCTCAATTATCTTGACTTGTTGACGTTTCTATTTCTTTTCCCTTTCTTTTACAAGACGGGGATCTTGTTTTGAAGAAACAGATCGCTTTCAGTAATTTTGTTCACGGGGATCATCAACTTTGGCTTTTAGTTTATGAAGATATGGACAATTTCGAATAATATGTACAACTTTATCACACTTGAAACATGATCTTCGTTCTACAAACCCCGAAGTATCATGTTGATGTCTTGGTGATGAACTTTGTGATTGCGAGGTACTTGGTCCTGAATTGTTTTGACCATTTCTTTTCAACATTTTAACTTGATTAACATGATCTAAGTTAGATTTATTGGCAAATGTTTCAAGTTTATCTGTTCCCTTCGACTTCATAAAGTTCACCTTCTTGTTCTTCTTTTGGTTTGGTTCCTTTCGACCTTGAGTCGTTGATTTACCTTTTGGTTTGGTATGATTTTGCTGGTTTTTCACTGTTGGTAATTTCTGATTGCCATATTGTTTTCGAATTTCGGCCTTTGGAATCGGAGGACATTGTATTACCACAACTCGTGAACCCGACTTTCCCAAAAACCTACTTGTCAAATCTTCAAAAACTTTACTGATTAAAGATTGATTTGCATTTTTAAACGGAAAATCTTTGTTAGAATAGATTTTATCATCACCAACAAGAGTGTATAGCAAATTCACACTCCCAGACTCTTTTGCAGACGTGGACTCAACCAGAACAGTCTTAGCAGGTTTTGCGGGAGGATCACATAAAATATGATTCTCGAGAGGTATGTCCTCTTCTTTGATTACCGCATAAGACTGTGTTGAGTCAGTATCATCGGATTCATCATCTGAAGAATCAGCATCCTAAACAATGACTGGAGGATCTTGATTTTGTTCAGCAGATGATACATCTGTATCTGCTGACACATCCGAATCTGATGATACTTTCGTTTTGTATCCAAGTTCGGTTGAAAAGTCCTCAATGTCTAAAGGAACAGATTGCTCAAAATAAGTTCTATTATCCTCATCAGGCATTGCGTCATAATTGTGTCTAACAGGCGGTGGACACTTCTTATATCCAATGCACGTGACATCCTTTTTCTCTTTCTGAATGACAATGATGTGATCCAGCACATACCTAGAGTTTGAATAACTATCTAGCTTAAGCTGGATCACCTCACTTTCACACTTTACACAGGCTAACTCTTTTTGCATGACCTCGAGACGATTGATATAACAGTTTATGTCAGTATGTTTTCTTGAAACCATTTTAGTTAGCTCGGTTTTATCTTCTCTTAAGTTTTGAACCACCGTTTTAAACTCTTTTTCATGGTTTTCATAAAACATGTTAGCCTCTGTGCATTTCGAAAGATCCACTATTAACTTTTGATTGTGGATATATGTCACGTCATACTTGCTTTGCAAATCATCATATTTGCTTTGCAAGTGCGACAATTTATCACCTAAACTAACACATTTATCAGAAGTTGGATCATCGACACATACCTGGTTTGATGAACCGCCCACATTAGCCATAAAGGCTGAATGATTAGAAGAAGAAGAAGAAGAAGAAGAAGAAGAAGAATAAGCAGCTTCATCCACCAAGATTGATCTTCTATGATTCCCTGCTTCAGCTCCTCCCAACAATTCATCAATATCTGCATCGACTGTCACATTTGACGCTTCATCCAAATGATCATCGCCTAAAATTGAGGATTCTTCATCTGAGCTTCTACTATAGCCAGAACTGTCTTCATCTTCAGATGATTCTCCACCACTGGCGGAAGATTCTCCACCACTGGCGTGTTTCAGATCCTTGACAACCTTAGCAAAACAAGCTGTTCCATCCTGAACATCACTTCCCAACTGAATCGACCAGTCACAACCTTTATCGACTTGTACCACAAGAGCCTGGTTGGCATTTGATGCTCCTTCTTGATTTGGATTGTTCACAGGTATCAACGTACGCTCGTTATTCCTGTTTTGATTCTAATTCTGCTGGTTGCCTTGATTGCCTTGATTCCTGAACGGATTCTGGTTCCCTTGCTAAGCTGGCTTTGTACATTCTTTCTTGAAGTGACCTCTTTCACCACAATTAAAGCACTTGACTGACTGTTTATCGAACCCATACTTGGTATCTTTCTTGCTTTCCAAGCTGGTTCTGCCAGTCCTTTCCATGAAGTCTTTAGCTCGCCTAACCGCACTAGCAAAAGCCCATTTAATGTCCATCATATCCATTTCCTCCTTATCAATCTGCTGATAATCTTCCTGCGTTAGATTGATGTTCCCAATCTGCCCTACTACCAACCCACAGTATGTGCTCACCAAAGTGTTCAGCAGCTCCATATATTCCTTAGCTACTTCAACACTTACTTTCGAGAAATTTGAAGTGTCGAGCCGAACTGTATTTGGATTAGATGACTGACCAGTAGATGAAGTGCTTCCATAACAAGCTTGTTGTGGAACTGGTAGTGGATTTCCGTACATATCTCTGGCTCCGGTATATTGATAGCTTTGCTTTGAGACTTCTGGTTATGGATTTCCATACATGTCAGTACTTGAGACAAAAGTCGTTTGTAACGGAGCATGTGTAGTAGGTCTTGCAACAGTGCTAGAACCTCCACAGTTACCATAATATATATCAGGATTTTGTTGCACTGGAATCCGTTTCGCCTTCATGATTTCTTCTTGATCTTTGTTCTCTGGAATCTGAACGAAATCATTGATGCCGGTCGTAGCCAAGGTGCTGTTATACTTTAGAATTTCCAAGAAACCATTCCACTGAGCTGGCAATGAGTCTGTAAACTTCATGACAACCTCTTCTGGAGTTGCTACTACCCCATAATTATTTAATTCAATGAACAAGTGATAAAATCGACTTGTCAAGTCTCCCAAAGATTCTCTTTCCATAATGTGAAGCCATCAAACCCCTTCTTGAGTAGATCATGTCGCAATTTGCGTGACGCTTCATTTCCTCGACCTCTCGTCTTTAATGCATCCCATAACCGCTTTGTCGTCTTGAAGCTGATAAACTGATGATATATATCCTTGCTCAATGCTTGAGTTAGAATAGAAAAAGCTTTCTTTTCCAAATCATATTTCTTCTTCTCCAAATCATATTTCTTCTTCTCGTCTGCCGTAAGATCTGCAAATGCCGCGGCAGTTTAAGCGACAACATCAAGTGCTTGATCGAAATCTGTAGTAAAACATAACCACAATTCCGTGTTTTGCCCAAGAATATACGTATGGAATCTGTCTTCCCATCCAGGATATTCATGTGCATTAGCTTCGGTGGACGATTTATGCTTCCGGTTTCACTTTCTCTTAAAAGTATACTTTGAATACTTTGATTTTGATTGGAAACAAATGCCCATTGACTTGTCGAAATTTGATTCGCTTGAGATGGAACTGACGAAGATGCGGGTGAGGGAGATTCGGCCCATGATGGCGATAAACCCTTGATCGAATACTTGCTCTCCGTATTAGATGGAATACCCCCCAATCTGAACTCATTTTAGATGTATGATAATGAATACCAACTAAAAATCTCAAAAACAAACTGTTAACAATGAAATACAAAGCTTCTCTTAAAAAGCTCTAAGTGATGGCCACGAAGAATTATGTTCTTTGTCAAAGTCCTCAACTGATGAAGAATAGGTTCTTCATCAAGCACAAAGTGACGAAAGATGGTGTTTTTCGTCCCCTTTAGAAATCAACGAAGAATGTTTTTTTTTTTTTTTGTTGACTTATGTGATAGACAGCTGGAATGATTTTTTTAAAGGATATTTTCAAAACCAAACCTTATCCTCTGACACAAGGATTGTTGGTAAACCAAATTTTCAAACACCCATACTTTTCCAAAATACCATGATATGCTTACTAACTTTTGAACCACTAACAATATTGTAATAATAACATCAACAATAATGCAGTCTTCAAACAAACCCAGAAACTAATGAAGAACAATGATGAACTCCGATGAGTTTATGATGATTCCGGTGCCGGACAAATTTTTCGAACTCAAATTTTGCACAAAAGTTTAATAAAACCCCAATCATAACATATATATATATATATATATATATATATATATATATATGTAATCTAACAAGGTTTTTGTCAAAACTAAAAGCAAATCACCAAGATTTTCAAAGAATTTAAATAGTTTTCCAGAAAATATGATATTCAAAGCTCCAAACTCAAGAACAAATTCTGAAAATACATGAAAATCTTTCAAAACACAAGACAAACAACTTGGTTTTAACAAGGAAAAGAGTCGAGCCAAGGCTCTGATACCACTTGTAGGTCCACCCGGAGGATCGAGTATAATCTATTCCTTGTGATACGAACAAACCCGAGAGTGCGGAATCCAAACGGGTTGTTAAACCAAGTAGAGAATACGAATACGACAACAAGATACAATGTTTAACACACACACTTGTATATCAGCAGAGTTCGGGTTGCAAGATTATACAATATAAAGTTCACACACTAAACTCTCTCAGTTTTCTCTATTATCTTGTGCTTTATATTCTGTCTTCAGTTTGTTGTGTATATATACTGCAGGTCGATGAAGGACCTGCAGTGACGAAGGATCCTCACGAAGGACCATAGTCTACGAAGAACAACAGGTCTTTCGTCACAATCACATCTTGACGAAGAATGTCCTTCGTCAAGAGGTTCTTCGCCACTATCAGACTTGCGTACATGCTGGGTCATTCATCACAAATAAAACCAACGAAGAACTATAAATTGAATATGGTTCTTCGTGTGAACAGGATGCAGCAGTCTGATCATGCATCTGATCATGCAGGATCTTTATGAAGGGCTGCAACTTGCAGATTATAAACAAACAGCAGCAATATTAATCAGAACCAATTAATTGGTTCACAATTCTTGAATTCACGTGGACATGTAATTTTCACATTAAAAAGTCTTCTCATGACATCATCATGGTGATGTGGCGTCGGGAAGGTTCGCGGCTCTTCGTGCTTCGCGTGTCGAACTTTGGGGCGCACGACGGAGGAATGTCGCGACGTCGGTCTTGAGCCGCACATAACCGAGTCGAACCGAACCGAGTCGCGTCCACACAAAGTATATCAACAACTGGTTGTCACAAACCGGTTCCATACCCAAATCGGAATCGGTACATATGGTATGGTTTTTTAAGTCAATAACCAGAACCGAAACCGGAATCGGGTATACCAATACCCGATTTTCC
>JARYGA010041028.1:0-37113 GCA_030545235.1 Helianthus tuberosus | reverse complement strand
CAATTACTGCAGGTATGTGGGGTTTTGTATACATTACTTGATACCTGTCACCATTGGACAACGGGTTAGCCAGTGGGTGATCTGACCATAGTCACAGACACTGTCAAGTGACAAATACCGATTTGGGGTAATTGGTTGATAGAAACATTGTAATCACCCTTAATACTGTAGATTATAACAAGGTGTCGTTTTGTGCAACTTGAATGACTCGCCAGTATTTCCCTGCTGATAAAATCTTTTTAAAACATGTTTCAGGTGATCTGCTGTGATCCAGGAAAAGTGTTGTATAGCACTACAAGCTTGAGAAGGTGGCTCAATAAAATAAAGAAACATGTTTTTGTAAAAACAGGGATTTCTTAGTGAAATACCCTTTATTGTAAATTATGGGTGCAATCCCCAATTTATGAAATAAAATAATTGGGCGTTTTCAAGTTTTAAAAGATCTTGTTAAACTTCAGCTGTCAACTCAAATAATAAATACCACGGGTTTCTGTCCCGCGGCTCCTGGACCGGGTAACACCGGGACGGGGGTCGTGACACTTTACATGACTTTGAAAAGACTTTCTTTAGAAAATATACACTTGTATGGTGTATGGTCTTATTTGATATGTTAGTAATGTCAGTGGATAGTTAATAATATCAGTGGATAGGTTGAGGGGGGTTAATTTTAAAACACAATAGTGTAAGGGTTGTATTGTAAACAGTTGTTGAAAGGTAGTTAAAGGTAGTTACCAGCTAACCGTTTTGGTAGCTTGGTTTTGGTCTCTCTCTCTCTAGTTTCTCTCTCTAAAATCCAGCTCTTATCATTGGCATCAGAGCCACTGACCCTCGTCGGAGCTCCGGTCACCATCACCATCGCCAAATTTGTGCAATTCCGATCAATCTTTAGTTCATTTCAATTCCTTATTCTGTTCTTTGAAGCTTGAATTGATCAATCGTGATTAATTCACTCCTAGTTTGATCAATTTGTGATCAAATCATCCTTGATTCCATTCGAATTTTTGATTGTTTTTGTTCAGTTCGTTGTTGATAATCATGACAACTGGTACACGGCAGCAAGAAATGGAGAAACAAATTAGGGATAATCAGCTAACATTGGGAAAATTGGAGATCATTGTACAAGATCTTCAAGCCAATTCTCAATTGGTTAGTGATAACATGCAAACAGTCACCCAAAATGCTGAAGAAAATAAGGCTGCTGTAGCACAAATCTAATTGCAAATACAGTCTAATTGTTTCTTTAAATCGTGCAGCTCTTACCATGTTATATGTGTGATTGTGTGATAACAAACATGTAAGGTTGTCGAGATAATATAACTGGTGATTGTATTCATGTAGTTGTATGGTGAAGATGCTTTACCTCTAGGATCCACCTGGTATGCTTAAAAAAGTTAGCATGCTAGTTGACATCCAAATCACTCCATCTTGGCTGCATGAAAAATAATCCAAAATATCAGATGCGTCAGGACTATAGATAAGTAATATTTATAAAACATAAACAAGGTACGAAGGATGCATCTACAAAGTAGTGATCTATTTCACCACAGGCTTCATCTGGTATTTTTGATAACCTGCTTGCCTCTCTGTATTCATCATAAACCAGTTACTAGAAAAATATAACCAAATAGTTTGTTGTTACAATCAACAAATAAAAATTAAACAAGATTAAGAGAAGAATGTTTATAAAGGTTATAACCTTGAGGCTCTTGTTAAAACCTCGTCTGTTTTATAATCATGACGCATCAATCGCGGCGTATCCCGTTTTCCCATTTGGTGCATACCATATCCTAATTGCCAAAAAGAAAATACAATACCTGTAACATTTCCAGCAAATTATGCTTGTTTAGCTTTTTCAAGGCTAGCTGCAACCACAATCAGCAATCAGCAAAAGTGTTTCTGCAAAATAAAAAGTAAACAGCAGTAAAGTAATTAACAACCAGAATATGAATAAGGCCTGGTCTATTCGCACACGCTGTTTGTCTTTTTGCACACTCAAAGCGCCCCTCTTTGGCCATAGCGGGGCGCTTTGAGTGTGCAAAAAGACAAACAGCGTGGGCAGGAGCTTGTGTTGTTTTATTTTTGAAATAGGTGGGATGTGGGTTAGTTTGGTAGTGTTTTTTGGAGGAAAAAATTGTATTTGAGTTTTATTATTATTATAAAATATTAGTTACATATAATTCATAGTTGTTTTATAATTACGTTTTTTACGTCATTATTTTTATAGAACGTATATAATATAAGTGCGTCTTTATAAACTGTTAACCTTGTTTATTTTGTTAAATTAAACGAACACGTTAAATAAAATGTACAAAAAGCCATAAGAATTAAACGTAAACAATCCAAAACCAACGTGATGTAAATAGAAGATTAACTGCAATATATATATTTATATATATCAGTTTGTACATACAAAACAAAAAGGTACAACTGAGTACATAATACATAACAAATCACTATACAAACAAACTAAGGTACTAATCCTCGTGCGGTGGGGACGGTGGGAGGGGAAGTGGAGGCAACCCAGCGAGCTCTCGTAGAGAAACGAGCGTCTCGACGATCCAGTCAATGCGTGCGCCCTGGCGTCTGAGGCGCCGGTCGAAGTCCCGAGCCACCTCACGCGCTACCGGAGGCAGGTCATCGTAAACGTGCTACGGGTACTGTGGCGGCTCAGGAGCTGGCTGAACTGGTGGTACCGGGATCTCCTCGACATGCTCCTCCTGAGCCGGATCCTCTAATACAGGCTGAGCCTGAGCCTCAGCCTGAGCCTCAGCCTGAGGCTGGCCCGGGAACTGATCGAGTCCCAGAGCCTGTAGCTGAGCCTGCCGAGCGGCCGCCTGAACATCAGGAGGGGCTAACACTCCAGGCCTCACCTCAATAACAACCGGGATGACCTCCGGCACCACCTCCGGATGCCAAATCAGCCCGTCACGGCCCCTAAACTTCAGACCAACATCAAAGGTACGGGTGATCTGCATGGCAGATACTGACGCGCGGCCCAACCTGGTAGACGGGACCGGATCGGACAGCTCCGTATCATGCTCGGGCACGAGCCCTAGCGAGCGTGCAATGGCGGTGATGTATGAGCCAGTGTGCACGTACCCGCGGAGCTGCCGGTGGTATGCTGTGGCAAAGTAATCTTCCAGGCAGGCTGCTAGATCGCAGGGCTGGCAGCGCAGTAGGCAGTATAGAAAGAAAAGGTCACTGAGGTTGACTTTCTCCCTGCTGGCACCCCGCGGCACGATAGTAGACGCGATAACATGGTGCAGGTATCGGTACAAGGGGTCTCTAATGGTGGTGGCCTTTTGCCAGGATTTCCCAAAGGGAACCCTGGAAATGGCCCTCCAGAAACTGATAAACGTCTGCCTGTCCATCGCCGTAACCGCCTGCGTATATAAATCAGTATCAAGCTCGGGCTCTGTGTACAAACCTGTATGGACAACAAACTGCCGCACACTCATCTGAAACTCCTGACCGGCGAGACGGAATGTAACCTCGTGGACTGGAAAATCCGGGTCCTCCACGTAATCCGCCGGATGCGGCGCGTATGTAAATGTGGAAAGAAACTCGATCGTAAGCTCAGGGTACGAGTCCTCCATCGCTATCTCAAATAGGCGCGACCAAGGAGTATCCAGTCCAACTATATCACGCGCCCGCGCGGCCTCTCCCACGGTCTCCAGCAGGTCCCAATCTATCCCTACGTGCTCCCCAATCTCTATGGTGCGCAACCTAGCGCATCTCCCCCTCGCCCGTGACCCCTGCGGAAACTGCAGGTACAGACATGCCGGCTCTCCCTCCTCTCCCACATCTACCTCAGCCTCCATATGCTCAATCTCGTCATCGGATGAATCCATCCCTGCACGTTGAACAAATAATATTAAATATAAAATAATAAACAAATAATATTATTTAAACAATTTAAATAATAAACAAATAATATTAAATATAAAAAATAATAAACAAATAATATTACTAAACAATTTAAATAATAAACAAATAATATTATTAAACAATTTAAATAATAAACAAATAATATTAAATATAAAATAATAAACAAATAATATTACTAAACAATTTATTAAACAATTTAAATAATAAACAAATAATATTAAATATAAAATAATAAACAAATAATATTATTAAACAATTTAAATAATAAACAAATATTATTAAACAAATAATATTAAACAAATAATATTAAACAAAAACAAATAATATAAAAAAAATAAACATGAACCACAGCGCCGCGCTTTGGCCTCGGCGCGGCGCTTTGGTTCTTCGTGATGAAGAACAGAACTCAGCAGATCCTCCATACCCGCCCCAATCAACACATATTTCAACATACATTAAACGAAAACGATTAAGGGTGTTCGATCTTACCTTTTAGCGGTTGAATGCTTGAAAACGAAGATCTCCGGCTCAGAATGTGTGAAATCGCACCTTAGTGTGTGTTTTTGTGTTTATGTTTGAAATGGGGGAGAAGCTGCCCCGCTTTGGTTTAAACGAGGGATCGAAGCGCCCCGCTATGGCCATAGCGCGGCGCTTTGAGGTCAAAGCGGGTCGCTTAGCTCAAAGCGGGGCGTTTAGGGCCTTTTTTTATTTTTTTTAAATTGTTTTTAATTCACAAACGCGTCGATAATAGTCTAAATTTTACGTTTTTTCCATTATACATCATTTTTTATTATATGTGGACTATACTGCAAGTTCCGGATCAAATCGGTTACGTGTGATGTCTTATTCCGTTATATCGTATCATTTTGGTTTGAAAGCACAAGTACTCCTGTGAGAGGTGTTATGTGTATCAGCCGCCTACCGTACATGAACATGACGTATTTTTTCATTAATTGTAGTATTATGATGTATATTGTCATTTTGGGTCGTACAAGTGCGTATTGAATCTGATTGGGTCGCGCCGGTGACATTCGGTTTTTAACGTGATGTAACGCATATATTGAACAAACACAAACGTGATTATTATTAAACACATTTAACATACATCGTGAACATATGGGGTTACATTAAGGTCAGGGGCACGATACGTAAGCATTTCGTACGCGTTGATCTGATCCCTGTATAATGTATGCCAGGCTGCTGCGCGCTCTGTTCTGTTCGCTCTCCAGAGTGGGTTTGGGGGAGGCATTAGATAACAACCTCCAAGCTCTACATGTATGAAATGCCCATGGTCGACGAACACAACCGCAACCACCTGGTGAGGTTCCTCAGCTTCGTTTGGCCCGCCCAGCAGAGGGAAAATTGTATCGCTCCCATGCATGTCGAAGGTGTGAACAATAACACCGTATCGTTGGTCAATAAGAAACCCCGTGTCAGGCATCGTCATATAATTTTCGATATCTGCTCGTCCCACCCCCTTGAAATCGATCCGTCTAACCAGCGCATCATAATGTCCTATGTTTTCCGGATCGAAAACCTGCCTCCAAAGCGATTCGTTCGTACGTAACTCCTTTATAAGTTGTTTCCGGATCATCAAATATGAATTTTGTTTCACTCCTAACCCAACAGCCACCGATCGAAACCCACAATGACCATCTGGTTTCACGTCCTTTACTCTAACGATGTATGGATGGATCACTTCGGGAATCTGAGATGCGTAGTTGCGGATCGCTATATCCGTCTTAGGACCGAGCTTGATCATCGGGAAATCAGGGTGTAGGTTGATCGGTTTGGTATTCTTTTGTCTTCTAGAATCTTCGGGTGATATGTACGAGCTGTGTCGGGGATGATCGTCTGAGGCCTCGACCCAAGTTTCTTCCGACGGAATGTACGAGCTTTTTCTAGCGGCTTCAACCTTTCTTTCTTCTTGCGTTTTCAATGTTGGGCGACCATGAGTTTTCTTCAGAACAGCAGGAGGTTTTTTGTTATTGTTCCCTGGATTGAGGATTTGCTGAAACTTTTCAAAGAAGCTCCTTTTCACTTGAGGGGGTGTTGGATCGATCTGTTGTTTCAATTTTTCAAATTCCGCGTCTACATCGATATCCTCTATCTTAGTCTTTGCAGGCTTGAAGTCAAGCTTCTTCCAGAACACGTCTATGTGTGTGATACGGATTTGCTGACCTGTGAACGAAAACAAATTAGGTGGCAAAATCATAACGAGAAAGGTCAAAGATATTAATTACCATGATTTTCCAACTTTTCCAAACGACAGGCACATGGCAAACCACAGCTGGTAAAAAGTTGGCAACCACAGCTTGCACCGTAGGCTCTCAACCCGTCTTCCTTACGTTTTAGTTCCCTACTCAAAAGCTCAATCGCATATATTGAAACCTTTATGAGAATATATGCAAGCATGGGCTGATTCTTGTGGTGCGTCATCACTTTTCGGAGGCTTGTTTCAAAGCTACTACTAATCTCGGCGTATTGTCTATCAACAACATGATCAACATACAGTACAAGTTTATCCAGTGTGTTGCGATGACTTGGAAAGTGACTTTTTAGTGTTGCATGCATGCCCTCAACCCTGTTGGTCGTAGTTTGGTGAAAGTTGATAGTTTTGTTAATCCAGCAAGATACAAACTTTTCACGGTACGGATCCAACCAGGATTTCTTCAAATAATCAAAAACCTCTAAAATTAAAAAAACGTAAATAGTCAGTTTTTGTTATTATATAAAATTTGAACATAATTATGTAAGAAATACCCACGTTCACGGTCATCTTCTTTCAGCTGTGCTTCAAGGTTTTCCAAGTTATACCTGTATATTTCCTCGGTCGTAGACTCGCACAATAACCAAAATCTACGTACGAATTCTTTCCACTCCTTGTCAGAGAATTTCTTCTTGCTGTTCTTATTAATATTTTGTTGAATATGGAACCGACAAAGATACTTATGCGCTTTTGGAAAAACTTGTTCACACGCGTTCATTAGCGCAAAATCCCCGTCTGTTAAAATCATGCGCGGTTCCATACATCCTACCAGCATAGACTTGATCCTCTGCAACACCCATAGGTAGTTCTCTGACTTCTCAGCGGAAATTACCGCACAAGCAGCCGTAAACGATTTGTTTGTCGACGTCATGCCTACGACCTGAACAAATGGCAGGTTGTACATGTTCGTTTTGTAGGTGGCGTCAATCATTAGCACATGCGGGAAGGCACACCACATAGTGAATGATCTTTCGTGAACAAAGAAGACATCTTCAACTTCGTTCGATATCTCATTCGTGCGCATGTAATAAGTGTAATTTTTTTCGAGAAGAATGTTTTCAAGTTTTTGCATCGGAGACTTACCGACATTTTTTTCGGCGTCGATCTTCTGAACAGCGTTGTGTATATCTTTCGGAATAAGCTTTCTAGCCGGATTGTTTTTTGTCAGCGTTCGCCAGATACTTTGGTTGGGAATGTCTTGCTCTGCCAGCTCCTTAACCAGTTTTTTATCCTCCGAAGAAAGCCTTCTCGCATACGCGTGACCCTCTAAGTGTTCAATAGGAGTGTGGTTATGCTTCTCCTTCGTCACCTCGATCCTCCAAACACTTCCGGATGATTCCGAAAACCCGATCATCTCGAACGGGCAGCCTATTTTCTTGGTACCCGTTTTCCTCTGTGTAGCTATACTCTTATGTTCCCCACCAAAAGTACATTGAAACCAAATCTTGTAATTCTCTCATCTTTTATTCGACCTCTTAGTCACAATGAGGTAACCGTTGTCTTTTGCCGTGTCTTGTACCCAATGCACCAACTCTTTACGTGACGAAAAGGTCCGCGTTGTATCAAACGAAAATGTAACCGGGTAACAGCCTTCCTCGTCAACAGACACATCCCCCGGCTCACCATCGTCACCGAGGTCCGGCTGGCCAAAGCTGTGCTCGCCACCGTAACCGAAATTCGAATAACCTTGTAAGCTCTGTTGACAACCGTAACTGTCGTTTGGATAACACTCCTGCTGTACAAAGCTGTGCTCGCCACCGTAACCGAAATTCGAATAACCTTGTTGTGCGTAAGTGTCCTCCACATGGGTATTCAAATCCAGCGTCACCGTGTTATCACGAGACCGGTTTCTCATACGAGTCAGAAATAGCGGTCCCCTCGTAAGAATCAGGAACAACTGACTCCTCAGAATATGGACCGAAAAGATAGTTGCTTAACCACGACATCGTTTTTTCAAGACACGTAACTAATACAGCAAAACCGCGCGTTATTTTCAAGAAACACAAGTAATTTGGAAATCGACAAACAACAAAACCCCCGGGTTTTTGACATTTCAAAATACTACATGTAATTACAACGGATGGGGAATAAAGGCAATATAGACCTTTGATCTGAAATGAATGAAAATTAATGTCAGGAACTTAAGTTGTGTCTGCTATTTTTGATCTGAAATGAATGAAAATATATATCGAACATTGTCTCTGTCTCAGAGGTTGCTTTTATAAGGTAAAATGGGTGAAATTTGGGGTCGAAGCGCCGCGCTATGGCCAAAGCGCGGCGCTTAGGGTTAACGACAAACCTCATAATCAGCTTTATGTCTCTCAAACAGTAACTCATGTCTCAAACGTCAATCAAGTCACCTTTTGTCGATCTAAGCGCCGCGCTATGGCCAAAGCGCGGCGCTTTGAGGTGTGAAAATAATTTTGGCCGTGTGCAATTAGCATGACCCTATGAATAATATGATAGTATCTAAACATCTTCCCATTTCACAGATGGACTTCGGTCTACGATAACAGTATAGTTTGTTTCTTAACATTTCAAATTATATGATTTTATTCATCATAGCATAACCAATAGTCATTTGTGGGTGAATTTTAGGGGTGAGATACCAAGAGCGGCTAGTGTGGTTGCCGTGATATCATCGAACCTGTATCTGCAAATATTCCCTCTTCAGTGGCATTTCTCTTATGTTCCCTATCATTTGTGACCACTAAGATGGGCACCACCAAGATGATTCTGACTGGGCTGCAACTCTAATAACTGAAAATAATCAAAGAGTTAACTCTAGAGAAATATAACCTTGGTTTCTGAATATGATCTTTCAATCTTACTTAACGACATGTCTTATTAGTTTCATGTCATGATAGAGTAAATTTCTAGTGTGCTTGATGCCAAATAAGTATTCTATACATTCTTATACAGTTATCTTACATAAAAACAACACAAAAGATATTTAACCTCTGTATTGCGATCATTTGGAAAACTCGGTGAAAAACTAAACTCTCATACAACACCATCAAATGCCAGAAAACAATTGAGACGTCAAGACAGTGGATGAACTAACTTGTGATGAGCCTGATGGCGAAGAACTTGGCCAAAAGGAACAGAAACGTTACGTGAAACCCTAGCCCCTTGAATTCGTGGCCACCATACTTCGTTGCCCTCGTATGAATATGATGAAGCTATATGTAACAATCATAAATTGGTTTCAATCTCACATAATTGACATTACAATGGTGTTGGTTCGTTTCTTCTTGCCTGGTGCGTGTTCTCAACAGAAGAAGAAGGGATGCGTGTTTCTTAATTACTCTCTCTCTCACACACCTATATTAATTGTAGGTTATAAAGGTGTTGAAATCCCTAAAATGCCCTTAAAGTGTCTTAAAATTTTGAACAATGCACAAGTTTAGCCCCTCTAAAATAGCTTGACTCTCTTGTACATGTTGCTTTAAAATATATACACAATGTAAAATTACCGTAAGGGTAGAAAACCCAGTTTCTTTAATAAAGTAGTAATATACACATTAATTAATAAGATCAATTTATTTCTCCATATTGTTCTTTATATTCCTATTGCTATTAGGCTAGTTTCACAACACGTTATCAGCACGAGGGTGCTCGAATTATCATTGGTTTAATCGTTGATTAAAGTCATGGTTATCTATCCTATGTCATCGATGATGTTTTGTTGATGAAAGTTTTGGCAGCCTGAGGTGTTTCCAAAGAAGATTGGATTTTGTAGACATGACGATTGAAAAGTAATAGAAAGATTATTTGCTTTAGTACTTTCAAAGTAAGTTCTTTTTTCCATCATACATGTTTCTATGCATAAAGTACTACTCTTATAGTTATATTACTGCTTGTCGAATATGCCTTATTTTTCAACTTTTTATATTACCTTGTTAAGAATGACCGTTTACTACTTGACCAGCATGAGATTTTTGGAAGTCCATTGAACAGGGGATCTTCAAATCCTAATAATTTTTGTTAACCTTTTCCTAAATACAAAATCATCACGGTATTTAAAAAAGAAAAATTAGTTTAATATATATGTTAACACATGCTATAGAAACCTAGTTGAGAAATTATTTATTATTGATTTCTTTAGCTTATTCTTATATATTTGCGGGTTATATTACGAACGTATTGATTATTATAGTTTGAATAATTTTTTATACATGTTTAATAGACAAACTTTATGTAAGGACCTGCAAAAAATGTCCAAAAACGACCCGTAAGTGAAAACCCGGACCCCTGAAACCCTAATGTGCATGAAAAACCAAGAAAACAAGATTTATGGGTTTCACGCGGGCCGCGTAAAAGATAAGCATGGTCTTACGCGGGTCGCGTCAACTTAAAGTTGACCGGATAAGCATGCCAGGCCAACGTGTCGCACACGTGGCGAACCTAGGTGTGACACAGAAGCCCTAGTTATAGACTAGGTGGCTCTCGCGGGCCGCGTAAAACTGAAAAAGTTGCTATAAATAGCATGGCTCTGGGACTTGAATCTGTGTTCGAAAATTTAGATAAAAAACGCTTCTTACTGCTCAAATTCGAAGTTTTACGTAGGGAAACGCTGCTACGATACAGGGTACTAACTCGATCACTGCTACGATATAATGTCCGATTGATTGAAACTGATTCGATGGATGTTTAAGTGCTGCCCGTATTTGGGCTATGCCTTTGTCATTCGTCGTGAGGGTTTTGATTTCGTTAGCTTATAGTAAATGTTGTATTAAGTTACTGGCCTAGTTTCGTATGCATTGCTATTTAAATTAGGTTACCAAGCTAAATCAGTAGGCTAAACTCTGCCCGTTTAAACTTACAATGTGAGTCATTCTTCTTTTTACCAAATTGTTTCCAAAATCCTATTTATTTTCAAAGTTATAATTACAGGGATTAAGTCTTTGTAATCTTCAATTACTGCAGGTATGTGGGGTTTTGTATACATTACTTGATACCTGTCACCATTGGACAACGGGTTAGCCAGTGGGTGATCTGACCATAGTCACAGACACTGTCAAGTGACAAATACCGATTTGGGGTAATTGGTTGATAGAAACATTGTAATCACCCTTAATACTGTAGATTATAACAAGGTGTCGTTTTGTGCAACTTGAATGACTCGCCAGTATTTCCCTGCTGATAAAATCTTTTTAAAACATGTTTCAGGTGATCTGCTGTGATCCAGGAAAAGTGTTGTATAGCACTACAAGCTTGAGAAGGTGGCTCAATAAAATAAAGAAACATGTTTTTGTAAAAACAGGGATTTCTTAGTGAAATACCCTTTATTGTAAATTATGGGTGCAATCCCCAATTTATGAAATAAAATAATTGGGCGTTTTCAAGTTTTAAAAGATCTTGTTAAACTTCAGCTGTCAACTCAAATAATAAATACCACGGGTTTCTGTCCCGCGGCTCCTGGACCGGGTAACACCGGGACGGGGGTCGTGACACTTTACATGACTTTGAAAAGACTTTCTTTAGAAAATATACACTTGTATGGTGTATGGTCTTATTTGATATGTTAGTAATGTCAGTGGATAGTTAATAATATCAGTGGATAGGTTGAGGGGGGTTAATTTTAAAACACAATAGTGTAAGGGTTGTATTGTAAACAGTTGTTGAAAGGTAGTTACCAGCTAACCGTTTTGGTAGCTTGGTTTTGGTCTCTCTCTCTCTAGTTTCTCTCTCTAAAATCCAGCTCTTATCATTGGTATCAGAGCCACTGACCCTCGTCGGAGCTCCGGTCACCATCACCATCGCCAAATTTGTGCAATTCCGATCAATCTTTAGTTCATTTCAATTCCTTATTCTGTTCTTTGAAGCTTGAATTGATCAATCGTGATTAATTCACTCCTAGTTTGATCAATTTGTGATCAAATCATCCTTGATTCCATTCGAATTTTTGATTGTTTTTGTTCAGTTTGTTGTTGATAATCATGACAACTGGTACACGGCAGCAAAAAATGGAGAAACAAATTAAGGATAATCAGCTAACATTGGGAAAATTGGAGATCATTGTACAAGATCTTCAAGCCAATTCTCAATTGGTTAGTGATAACATGTAAACAGTCACCCAAAATGCTGAAGAAAATAAGGCTGCTGTAGCACAAATCTAATTGCAAATACAGTCACTGTTGGACAAAATGACAGTGATGGAGAATAATAGGAGCATGGTTGTTAATGGAGGCAATCTAGAGGCCAGATTGGAAAGATTAGGAATATTAGACTTCCCTAAATTCAATGGAGAGGATGTGGAAGGTTGGATATATAAGAGTAACCATTTCTTTGAGGTGGATAAAACTCTTGAAAACTTGAAAATGAGATATGTAGTTGTTAATCTGGAAGGGAAAGCATTGAAGTGGCATCAAGGGTACCTTAGAAGTAATAATCTGACTATTGATATTGATGAAACAGTGGTTAACCAAGGGAGGTTAATTCACTGGTCTCGTCAAGTAGGGTTAATCCCTTCTTTCCGAGGATCGGTGGCTGGATCGTCCGCTGGGGCTGTCTCCTGCACAAGGAAAACACACCGTGACTCGTAACAAGGAGGAAGGGGTGGGGGTGCTCCTTGTTACCACTCTCCGGCGTGAGAATCAGTAGTTCGCTTGTGAAGCAAAGTGTGTGATCGTAGTAGTAGTGAGAGAGTTGAGAAGAGATACCTAAAACCTGGTTTGGGGTGGGTATTTATAGCTGAGGAGTGAAGGAGGGTAGTTGAGTGGCTAGACTGACGACGCGCCGCCCTTATGTAGGTGTGTCAGGCTTGTCGGTTGTGGAGGTGAAGCCACGTCCTACTGCGGTGTCAGTCTGTTGCTTACGTACGGGCTGACAGGCGACTGTCATTGGTGCCACTTGCTCTGTGGTGTCAGTCCTACTTGCCTTATGGGCAGGATTTGGTGTCGCGCCGCATCGCTGCTCGCGGTAACCGCTGTTGTTTCCGCGTTCATGCTCTGGCCAAGACATATGCGGGATGCGGTGCTAGGCCGCATCGCCACTTGTGGTGACTGTTGTCCAGATCCCTTGTCATGACGAAAATGTTCATAGGATGCGGTACCAAGCCGCATCGCTATGTGTAACACCCATTTTCATACACAAAGTAAGTCTTCTCATCCCTTGACCGATTGGATTCGACCGCTGTGTTCGTGCGTGCCCGCGCGGAAACAGATAATTCTTGCTGGTGGGGTTTTTTTGATAAGGGTAATGGTCACTTGCGGCCATGTTGGCGCAAGATCTGAGACCATACCCCTTCAAGTCCCCCCAGTCTAGTGTTGTTTCCTCATGCAAGTTGCATGTGAGAGGAATACTGGACTATGAGGTCGATTGGGTACTTTGGAGTTTGGAGAAGATTCTAGGCCATGCTGATGGCTCCTGCTTCAAGTAAATTAAGCTTGGGATCCGGTAGAGTCGTATGACGTCTCTTCCGTACCGGTGAGAAAGTTCCGTCTGATGCGGAATTCTCAGCCGAGGATTTTGATCCGGTAGGGTGGTCTACCTTTTCTGAGGTCAGTCACCTGTTGGTGTGTCTAACCAACCTTTGAGATGGTGACTGAAGATGTCAGTGGCCGCAACTCTAGTTGTAACCTCTGCGGAAGTGGATGCAATGCTGTAAGTGCCTTGCTCTCGCTTTATGTTTATCAACTGGACATGTAACGATGATGCCTGCTTTGCGGGGTGTTCGTGTTCTCCAGTTTAGCTCTCTAGTAACCGCACGTTCTTTGCGGTTACGTCGTTGCCGCATATCGTTGGCCATGTTTGACCGAACAATGTGAATCTGAACTATGGGCAAATAAACATGGTCATAGGCAGGGTTGTGCCCACCATTGTTTATTCTATGCGGTCCATAGGTGGGCAAACAAAGTCATAAGCAGACTTGTTACCACTGTTGCTTGGATTGTTGCTCAAGGAGATTACCCTAGATAGTTGGGAATCTGGGTGAAACTCGTCCGCTTTCGTTCTGTAGCCACTTTCCTTCACGCTTAGTTGGAAAGTAGTTTTCCTGGAAGTAGCTTTGCTCATCTATGTGATGACTTAGTCGTGGCTCTTCCGTAGCTACCGTTCGCGTAGTTACATTTTGTCGCAGCTGCTCGTGAGTGTCTGCGGTTTGCAGCAGAAGACTCACTTTAAAAGAGTGTTACCCTTTGACGTAGCTCTTGAAGGATCAGGAGTCAGGGTTGCTAATGTGCGGTTGCTCATCATATTTATCCTTTTCCCTAAAGGGGAGTTGTTTACGTCCCCTCCGTGGTTGTGAACCGGACACGAGGGATTTGAAGCTTGAAGAACTTCAAGGTAATGCGGTTTTGCTGTTCCTGATAAGCGGTTTTCGCAGTCCAAAGAACAACGTTGTTTCTGAGTATCTGACACACCTGTGCGGGCTCGTGTGTGTCATCTCCGCATATTCCACGTGTGCTCGTGGGTATATGTGGATATTGGTTATTCCCCTTTATATAGTGTAAATATTTTTTTAGGGGGTGTAAAAAACGACATGCGGTATGGGTTATGGTGCGGTATACCAGTGAAACCGCATGCCGCTTAATTTTGCATAATGTCGTCGCTTTTTTGTTGCATACGTGGCAGAACGCACGTGTGAGTTGGTAGAAGTTGGTAGGATTTCCTGGCAATGTGCTGAAACGAAAAGACGTTTGCACTGCCCGAGGTAATAAATGCACTGTAGCAGGAGTGTACAAAAAGTCCCTTTTGTCAGGCGCGTGGCCGGCTACTCGCGAGTGGTAACCGTCAGCGAATCTGTCGCTTGTACACATGGCGCCGCATAATTCGTTCTTTTTGTACATGACGTTTCGGTTACAGTTTCGCATTAATTGCGATGACTATAAAAGGGGAAATCGTTGTGGGGTTTCCCCTCACTTTTTCAAAATTTCAAAATATTCCGGTGAGAGAGAGTAAGAAATCCTTCGTCTTCTCCGATCAAGTATTTGATTTTCCGATGAGGTTGCTTAGTTTCTGAACTCATCATACTTTCTTCTTCTTCTTCTTATTGATGGCTGAACCATCTAATCCTCATTCCACTACGGGTGAAAACCCTGAACCCTCGTCGCCGGTGGCGTTGGAGGAGGAGGCTGAGGGTAATGCCTCTGGTGAGAGTTTACCTGTTTTGAAGTGGACGAAAGCGTCGTTTGATTTGTTGATGAGGGATGTCCAGATGCCACCAGAGTATGGGGCTATCTATCCACAAGAGGGTGACACTGGCGGTGATGCTCCGGCGGGGTATGTAACCATGTTTGCTAATTTTTTCGGAGTCTGTAATCTCCGGTTGCCGTTAACTGTGTTTATGGCTGAAGTCTTGGAGTGGTATAAACTCCATATCTCCCAACTCAGTCCCTTTGGGATGATTCGGGTTCGAAACTTTGAGTATACGTTTCGTGCTTTTGGCATAGAACCCACCGTCGTAGATTTCTGGCGGTTTTATCAGATGACTGTGTCAATGGGCTTCTTTTCTTTCCGTCAACGGGACGGTAGCCCTAAGTTGATGGTTCCTCCAAAGGGCCTAACAAAGTGGAAGACAAAGTTCTTTTATATTAGAGCTGCTGCCATCACTGCAAGGTTGCAGTTTAGGAATGCAACGGACACGATAATAACGGAGAATATCAGTGTCCCCAGAGCGGATACGGTGGCTTGGTTCTCAGACCTGCGGATCATGGACGAGGCTGGGTAATACGTAGTTGTGGTTGCTGCGGATGATGTTAGGGAGGATGAACAGGAAGGCAAGACCCGTGTTGCGGGAGAAAAATGGTGGTAAGTATCCTTTTCCCTGTGCGGTTTCTTACTTCCTTGTTTGTTGTTACTGAGTTTGTAAATGTGCGATCAGAGGATGCTCCGCTTTGGAGAATGTTTTGCCCGGACTTCAAGGGCAAGGTTGTGGTATTGGCTTGTGATGATGGTGAGGAAGGCTTTAACTACACCATTCGTGATAATTTTCGGTTGCCTCAGCGGGAAGCGCTATAGGCGGAGTTGCGGCAAGGCAAAGGTATAATAGTGCATGCTTCTTTTAAATGTTTTGTAATCCATTTATCTCTGCTGTGTTTGATGATAAATTAAACGTAGGAGATCTGGGGGCCTTGGGAGACCCTAATGCAACGGGTGTTCCCAAACAACAGGTGGCGAAGCATGGTGATAAAAGGTTCCGAAAACCAAAGAAGCCGCAAGAACCGATTGTTGTTCCTCCTTTGGTTCCGGAGGTGGCAGGTATCTCTCGTACTTGTTTACGCAGGTACAACGATTACGTGGTAGTGTCTGACACCCTTGAGGGTTTGGGTGTTCCAGGTGGTGGTGCGGCTGCGGGTTCTAAACCTGCTGATGATAAGAAAAGGAAAGGAGATGCTTCTGCTGCCGCTGGGCTGAAAGCTCCCAAATTGAGAAGGACCCGGGGGGTTGCGATCTCGAAGCCAATACCTGTGGTTACAACTGGTATGTTAAAATGTGATTACAAGTGTTTGCCATTTTAGCTTGTAACTTATAGATGTTCTTTGCTTTGTTATAGAAGTGCATGAGGAAAGTTTTTCCTTTTTCGAGGCTCCTTCTTCTCCTCCGCGAGACGCGGCTACGGATGTGGGAGTCCGCAAGGAGGATAGAAGAAGCCCTTCTATTGAAGTGGTTACTCCGCCGTCAGCGCATGCGGAGGATACTGGGAAGAAAGCCGCGGGTCAAACGATATTCGATACGGTGGATTCGTCTAACAATTTAATTGAGCCGCGTGATACTGATGTTGAGGGGGGTGATAAACCGAAATCCCCTGATGCTGAGAAGCTAGAATCTCCTGTTGCCGAGAAGGTTTCTGGTTCAACTGCCGCGGGTACCGGGTTTGAAGATCAACCCTCCATTCAGCCTGGCGAGACTGAATTGAAATTTTATTACCATTCTTATGCGACAGGCCTGGGTTTGGATTATCATCGCCCTCCTTGGAATGTTATGCAAGGGGATGACGTTTCGAATGACCCCGCGGCCTGCAGGGAGATTTTGGGGGGTTCGGGTACCCCTTTTGAGACTCTTCGGGCCCGTGGTCTGCCTCGTGAGAATCGGATAAACCAACTGTCTTCCTTGATTGTTGGTAGTTCCATAATTGCGAATGCGATTCTGGAAGACTACAAAGTGTTGGGTGGCAGAGAAGAGGAAACCGTTCGTCTGTGGGCTGAAGCTGAGGCATTGGTGAAAGCCGCTCGGGCAGGTGCAGAGCAGTTGGAAAAATATAAGGCTGCTTTTGAAAAGCTGAAGCAGACTGAGGCTTGGGCTGCAACTGCTGGCCTTAAACAGGTTCGTACTCTTGCCAAATTGCTTTCTGATGAGCGCAAGGGTTGGAGGGAAGCTTGTGCCTGAGAAAATGAAAAACTTTTCCGTGTTCGTCAGGAGTTGACTAATCTCAAAGCGGCGAATGCTGCTTTGATGAAGGAAAAAGCCGCAGCTGAAGCGGTTGTTAAAGAGGCGAAGGAGGCAGAGGCACGCGGTGCCAAGGCTCTTGAAGAGGCAGAAGTCGACGGCAATAATCTGAACAAAGCTGTTGAGGACCTCAAGGTATGAACTGTGACTATTCTTGAGTTTGTTCCGTTGTTTTACAAGTATAACTGATTGTCTATCTATACTTGTGTATGCTTTGTTGTTGAAAGGCTGAAGTGCAGAACCGGGTGACCAGTCTTGAGGAGGTCACTGCCAGTGCTACTGAAGCTGAAGAGCGGGCGAGGGAGGCTGTAGAGACCAGGGATAGTTTGTCTATCTCTCTGGATCAGCTGAGGGAAGATCGTGATTGGATGCGTTATCACGATATCGGGCATGTAAGTATCTGATGTGCTTCCCTCTTTTAGTTTTGCCATTGCTAAGTTTGTTGCCTTTATTCCGTAGATTGTTGGAACCATTCTTAACGCGCCTGAGAACGCGAGTGTTGTTAATGAGCTGAAGGAGCGTGCGCGGGAAGCGGGGTTCAAGGCTGGTTACAACGAATGCCTTAATCATGTGAACCCTTTCTACAAGAGCAAATTTACCGATGAGAGATCTGGGTTCCATGGTGTAGATACTGAAGCTTTGTATGTCGTGGCTGTTAATGCGAACAACTTGTCCATTTCCGCTATTGAAGATAGTGAGAAATGCTTGGAGGCGGAAGATTATGTGGACCGCTTGCGGTTGTTGTATTATGATCCTGATGAGGAAGAGGAGATCGCCAGTGGCTCGAATGGTGACGCAGGCACCAGTGGTACAAAAGAAGATTAGGTTGGCCTGCGTGCCCCCTTTTTTGTTTGACTTCCTCTTTGATGTAAATGTTTAGAAAACTTATGTAAATTTCTAATTCCCCGCATGGGTGTAGAAATTTTTTGGTATATATAAAGCTCTAACCCCTTTGTTCAGTTTGTACAAGTCTTTTTATCTCTTGCATCTTGAACATGTGCGAGTTAATGTTTTTATAAATAACATTAAGTCTGAATTTTCCGTTTGCATATCTAGGTGATATGCAAGTATGTGTGGCTCAAAGTTCATAAGTAAAGGAAATTTACTGTGACTGTGTGAGCGCAGTTGAAATAGTGTTTATTTAAGGCCAATATTATAGGCACGTGTAAATAATACTAAGTTATTGTTTGCCATTTGCACGTCTAGGTGATATACAAGTATATGAAGAACTCTGTTGGCTGTAAAGCGCAGTTGAGTATACTCTACACCATTGTCGTGTGAGTATTAGTCAATTCCCGTTTTTATCCCGTTAGGGTTTAGGAATTGTTAAGTTTGTAAAAACTGTACGTGTGTATCCAGCCGGATAAACGCTGATGTTTTGCCTTTGCTGGCCTATACAATACTTGTGTGTGGTCACCACTTTGTGTGGGTATCACGAATGAAGATTTTTCCAATCTGTTTTTGCGGATACCGCAAAGTGGGACATGCATTTGTAATAGAAAGGATAAACAATATTGCATTGAATTGTTCATTTATTTATTTTCAAATGGCCTGCGGCCCATTGGGTTACATGGAAAATGTAAAGCATTGCTTACATGTAACAGCGTCGGAGTTGCTGTCCATTCCATGTGCGTGCGATAGGTTCGCCTTCTAACGTTTGTAGTTTATAGGCGCCTTTGCCCAAGACCTCTTGGATGAGGTAGGGTCCTTCCCATTTGGGGGTAAGTTTCCCTGGGCGTTCTGCGTTAGATGCCTCATTGTCGCGGAGGACATAGTCTCCTGGGTTGAAGGTACAGATGCGAACGCGTGCATTGTAGTACTTCTCAAGTTTGGTTTTGTACCTGGCCTCATTAATTGCTACGTTTTCACGCCTTTCTTCTAGGAGGTCCATGTCAAGCCTGCGTTCGTCAGTGTTGTCCACCTTGTTGATAGCCAACATTCTGGGTGAAGGGAGACCTATTTCAGCGGGGATCACTGCCTCAGAGCCATAGACCAGGCTGAAGGGTGTCTCTCCGTGACTTGTCTTCGGGCTAGTCCTATGAGCCCATAGGATACTGGGGAGTTCATCGACCCAGCCACGTCTGGCTGTTCCCAACCGTGCCTTGATGCCTTCGACCAAACTTTTATTGATACTCTCTACCTGGCCATTTCCTTGTGGATGCGCCACTGAGGAGAAAATATGTTCAATGTTTAGTTCCGTTAGCCAATTTTGAAAATCTTCTGCGGCGAAGTTGGTTCCGTTGTCGGTTACAATGACATCGGTAGACCAAAACGGCAGATGATGTGTTCCCAGATAAATTTCCTTGTTATCATAGCGGTGGTAGAGGCTAGCGGTTTTGCTTCTACCCATTTGGTGAAATAATCGACAGCCACTATGATAAACTTTACCGCGCCTGGTGCGTCCGGAAACGGTCCCACCACGTCGATTGCCCATTTTTGGAAAGGCCATACGGTGGTGACCGGGACAAGGTTGTTTTTGGGGCGTAATGTCTTTGGTGCGTGTCGTTGACAATTGATACATTTGCGCAAGACTTTGACTGCGTCCAGGTGCATGTCGGGCCAGTAGTAACCAGCATTCATAATTTTGGCCACTACCATGCGTGGGCCCGCGTGTATGCCACATATTCCTTCGTGTATCTCTCTGATCAGATATGTGGCATCTTGGGGGTCAACGCATCGTAGGAGTGGCCCCAGGTATGATTTACGGTATAAAATACCGTCTCCCATCTGATAATGGCACGCTTTGTATTGTAGCTTGCGTGCTTCTGCTTTACTTTCTGGAGTAACACCTGATTGCAAGTATGCAATAATTGGTGTCATCCAGGATGTTGTACCATACTGGATGACGTTGACTTGGCGCAGGGGTACTGAGGGATTTTGCAGAATCTCGATGCGTATTTCCTTTGCCAAGTGTTGGAAGCTGGTGGATGCGAGTTTTGAGAGTGCATCCGCGGGTTTGTTCTCACTCCTATTGATATGGCGAATATTGAAGGAGGTGAACCGTGATTTCAGTTGCATGGCTTGCTCAAGGTAAAGGATCATGATATCTCCTTTCGCGGAATAGTCGCCGCGGACCTGCCCCGCAACTAATAATGCGTCGACGTGTGCTTCCAAGTGTTAAATGCCGAGCTTGACTGCCAAGCGCAGCCCTGCTAGCAAAGCCTCGTATTCTGCCTCGTTATTTGTACTCTTGAAATCGAGGCGGATGACGTAGGTGAGCTCTTGACCATCAGGGCTTACGAGTCGCAGACCTGCACCCACACAATCTTCGTTGGACGTACCGTGAGTGTATAGTGCCCAGATGTCTGATGAGGGCGGTGGGGTTGTAGGGGTTTGTTCATCTTTGCATTCTGGAATGCGATTCGCCGGTACTTCCGCGGCGAAGTCAGCTAAGACCTGGCCTTTGATTGCTGGGCGTGGCTTGTAAACCAATGTGTGTGCGCCCAGTTCAATGGCCCATTTTGCTAGTCTCCCAGAGATTTCAGGCTTGGAGAGGATCTGCCCGATTCTGTAGTTGGTTAACACGGTAATAACGTGATTTGCAAAGTAACGGCGTAATCATCGAGACGCATGCACCAGTGAGAGTACCAACTTCTCCATGATTGAGTATCTCGTCTCTGGGTCGTTGAGCATTTTGCTGACATAATAGATCGGTGTTTGAACTCCCGCTCGCTCCACTATCAGTATCGCGCCTACCGCGTTGTCTGCGGTGGATAAGTACAAGATGAGTGGTTCTTTCTTGTGTGGTGCGGTGAGAGTTGGAAGTTGAATCAGGCACTCTTTCATTTCTAGGAAGGCGTTTTTTGCCTCTGCGGTCCATTGGAACTGCTCCTTTTTTAAGCAGTTCCGCAGAGTACTGATGAAGGGGTAAGATTTAGCCGCGTGGTTAGCTAAGAATCTGTTTAACACGGCTAGCCGGCCGGCTAGTCGTTGCATTTCCTTCATTGTAGAAGGCGATGGCATGCAGTCGAACACCTGAACTTTTTCCGGGTTTACCTTGAATCCATCTTTTGTGACGATGAATCCAAGGAACTTGCCTTCTTCCATTCCAAACGAGCATTTCCCTGGATTGAGCTTCATCTTGACGCTTCGCAGAGTTTGGAATGTTCTTTCGATATCTGTGAGCATGGTATCCTCCTCCATGCTCATGACGACTAGGTCGTCCATGTAAATTTTGACACACTTGCTGATTTGATTGCCAAAAGTGTCGTTCATTAGTTTTTGATAGGTTGCACCCGCGTTACGCAACCCAAATGGCATTTTTTTGTAACAGTAATTCCCCGTAGGGGTGCGGAATGCCGTTTTGTCTTCGTCCTCGATTGCCATCTGCACTTGGTGGTAGCCTTTATAACAATCGAGGAAACACTTCCATCGGAATGGGGTGAGGTTATCGACCTTCTCGTCGATTTCTAGAAGTGCGTAACAATCTTTGGGGCAGGCTTTGTTGAGATCTTTGTAGTCGACGAACATGCACCAGCCCCTAGTAGCTTTTTCTACCATGACCGGGTTAGATAACCAAGTCTGGTATTTGACCTCTCGCAGGATACCTACGGAGAGCAGTTCTTTGACCTGCTCATGCATCGCCTCGTTCTTTGCGGATCCAAGGTGGCGTTGGCCTTGGATCACCGGCTTGATACCTGGCAGGGTATTCAAGAAATGTTGCGCGACTTCGCGTGGCACCCCTGTCATGTCGGCGGGGGTCCATGCGAAAATGTCTTGATTCCTGAAGAGGAGTTGCTTCAGGCGCGCTCTGGTGTTGTTGGACAAGGCATGGCCCAACGTGACCGTTTGTTCTGGGTACCTTGCGTTAAGTACCCATTTCTCTGGTTGGGTGTTGGGGGTGAGCCTTGCCGTCTTGTTCGGACGCGGTTCGTCCGTTGTCATAACTTCTCTACGGGCATAAATGAGCGCAACCCCCGTCTCGGTTGGGAACCCGATGGCAGAGTGGGGGACAGATGTGATCATGTTAAAATCGCCTTGGGACTCGCGCCCGAGAAGTACTTCATATCGGGAGGTGTTTGGTAAGACCATGAAGTTTACCTCCTCCGTTCGCTTGTGCCTACCGTTTGTAAGGCGCACGGGGAAAGTGATTTGGCCTAGGGGGAAAACGGTTTCTCCCACGAATCTGGCCAAAGGGAAATCTACCGGCTGCAACCGATCTTTATCCTCCTGATCGAACTGATTGAAGCACTGCTCATATATAATGTCAGAAGTACTGCCCGGGTCGATGAATAATCGCTCCGTGCAGTAGTGAGCTAGGTAGCCTGTGATGACGACGGCGCGCCTATCACGCGGTCCGCCTCGGACTTTTGGAAAGACGACCTGTTCCTCTTTCCAAGCATTTTCCGGTCTTCTTGCCGCCTTGCGCGGCTTTCCACGGCCACCATGAATCATGTGGGTTGAAGCCACATACATGGTCTTTTTGCCTGTGGAGGTGCCCTCGTCTTGGGGGGTGATGCGCTTGGTTTGTTTCTGTGCGGTTGGAAACAAGTGTTGCAGCTTTCCTTCTTTCAGGGCTCGCTCAATCTCCAATCGGAGACTGATGCAATTGTTGGTTGAGTGGCCCGTGTCCTTGTGATACTCACTGTAGAGAGTGAGATCTTAATTCTTTTTGGACTTCATTGGTTGGGCCGGTCGCAAGAATTGTGCGTCCGTAAGGAGGACGTCTCTTGGTGACTTATTGATCTCGGTCCAGTTACGGTCCCGAGATTCCTTCTTGGATGCCCGGTTGTCGCGCTGGGCATTAATCGTTGCCCTTGCGTCGGGCTGGTAACTGCACGGGACATACGGCTTGGAATCGTTGCGGCGATTCCACGCATCCCGGTTGCGCTTATTGTTGCGCTTGGCGTCTTGGCGGGAGGATTTTCCTTCCGCCTGGGGCTGTGCCTTGGCAGTATGCGGTTTGAGAGACCGCTGAGTTTGGGCGTACGTCTTAAGTGCAGCCATGACATCGTCCCACTTTTCTGGCAAGCCCTCCTTGCCTGAGATGGTCATCACCATTTCATCGTCTTTGACGGCTCGGATGAAATGGTTGCGGGCCATTTGGTCTGCGATCCCGCCGATCTCGAGGCATTCTTTATTGTAGCGGATAACGAAAGATTCTAGGCTTTCGTTATCTCCGCGCCAGATGTTCATGACGTCCATTGAATCACGTTTGTGATGTCGTTGTTGGCTGAAGTGTGCAAGGAATTTTGCTTGCAGTTGTTCAAATGAAGCCAGCGCTCCAACTGGCAAAGAATCGAACCAAGCCCTCGCTAATCCAGTGAGGGTCTGGGGGAAAAAAGGCACCATGTGGCCTAGTCCCATTTGCCATTGCACCCGGCGCCGGTAAAAATGTTCATGTGGTCATCCGGGTCGGACGAACCACTTTATTTCCCAATCGTGAGTGGGAGTTTAGTCATTGTGACATCGGCGTGGGCGATCTCCGGTATAAATTTGGAGTTTTCGGCAGCGGACTTTGGCCTGTAGGGTTGGGTGGATCTGCGCTTTGCAGCGCGGAAGTAGGTAGTGTGGGGTTGAGTGGGAGGGATGTAGTTGTATCCTCCCAGTCGGCTATTCGCCGAGTGGGATTCCCCACTGTACGTGTGGTCGTCTTGGTCGGTGCGATCATGCCCCTCATTGTGGGGCTGTGGTCCTAGACGGCTATGAATGCCAGAGCCGCGGTGGGCTGTTGACTGCCGCCGAGTGTCGCCATGCGGGCCTAGGCGGCTTTGTATTGGACTCCTACGGCAGGATCCATATGTAGAGTCGTCCTCATCAATCATGCGGACGCTACAGTAGGAGGATCCGCGTTCCTCTACCCTAACCCGGGAGGCCGGGTTTACGGTACTCTCGTATTGCAAGATACGAGGCGCAGGTGTGTATGGTGCAGGGGTGGGTCCTCCAGGCACTTGCGCTTCTGCGCAAGCTTTGTTGTAGGCTACCGCAAGGGCAGTCTGTTGTTGGTAAAACCAGTTGTGAAGATCCATGTAACACCCCGTGTTCTCAGGAAAGTCAAAGTCAAGGTCAAAGTCAACGACCGATCGAGCGACTTGACTAATAGTGAATTCATTTTATGGGTTATTTTAGTTGTATTATGTGGAGTAAGTGTCAATAATTACAATAATCAACGTGTGTTATTCGCTATTTAATCAACATACGACTATAAACTATAGGAAGTAACAATTCGATAAAGTCGACTAAACGATAATCAATCTAATTTAATCAACCCCGAATTGCAATCGAACTCGTAATTCGAATTACGCTTTTTTATTATTGTTACACGTGTGTGTGCCTTACGTGTTACTTGTGCATGTTTAAATTATGTTATGTGTGGTATTCAATCGAAACGCAATCGAAACTCAATCACAATCGAAATGGTATGATAATTGGTAGAGAAGAGATAGTGCGAGATATGAGTAGTTGGGATTAAAAGTAATTTGACTAGGAAACCCTATCGCATCGCCACACTCGCAATCAAAATGGAAACGGCAAAACTCGTCGCGCCGAACACTCGAACGAGGTGACTGATCAACCTGGAGACCAGTCGACCAATCGGACTGCCGTCCGATCGGACAGGCTATCCGCACGGGTTGCCTAGCCGATCGACCAACCCTTTCCTCTTTGGGTAATCCTATAAATACCCCTTGTCACTCTCAAACTTTCTACTTTTGGCAAGTGACGTCCGACCATCTCGTTTTCCTCACTTTTCTTCAGATTTCTCACGATTCCGGTAAGATCTCGTCCTAAATATTGTACTCCTTTAATCTACACGCAATCATACACCTTTCTATCTTTTGAATATTAACTTTTAACCGTGAAATCATCAAGATTCAAGGTGTTCTAGGATGACGTCATCATGTGTTCTTGAAGAACTTCATGTTTTGGCCTCAGTCCACCAAGAACAACTTAGATCTAACCGATTTCCACAAGTTTAATCAATGTTTTTCATGTAAATCTAAGTGTTTTCAAGTATAAAAGAGTTGAAAGGAATATCTATCCTAACTTTTCACATCTTTTACACTCAATGCACTCAAAACCGACAGAATCGGAGCTTGTACCGACTTACTACTCATTGTTGTGGTTGTGTTGGTTCAAGATCCGTATTCTATCACACGAGAGTATCGATTTCGAGTTAACCAAGAACAATCGTCCTGAGCCGGTGGACTGACCGAACTGGGGTGGTTCCTGTTCGATCGGGTCATTAACGGTTAGGATAGAGTTCTGTTGGTTAGCACGATATCAACCCATCTCGATAAAACGACAAACTGTCAAAATGACCAGGTGAAAGACAAACAGGTCAACCAGGACAGAGTGCCGTCCGAACGGACTGCTGTCCGAACGGACAGCCAAACCGCACGACTGGCCACCCGTACGACTTGCACTTTGGTCCCACACTTGATCATTTCTGCCAACCCTTGAAGTCTGAATGTTGAACGAATTACTGTCCGATCGGACTACCATCCGATCGAACTGCCAATCGAATCATGAGACTTTTAAACTTCAACACTTAAACAATTTTCAACATGTTCAATGCACAAAGGATGCCACCCGATCGAACAACTGTCCGATCGAGTGACAACCTGCTGTGAACTTATTCTCACTGAAGTGCCCAACCAAACGGTTTGCCGTCCAATCGACCGACCTGGAAAGTAGAGGTACTTCAATGTTTTCAAAATACTACAACGAAAACTTCAAATTCAAGCCATCAAACACAAACACATCCTTCTCAAAGGGAGAAACAATCCACTCGAACAGCCATCCGACCGGACTGCTGTCCGACCGGACTACTGTCTGAACGGATTGCCATCCGCACGACTGGCTGTCCGACTGGACTACCATCCGATCGGACAGTTGACCGAGCCACTTGTACTTTGCATCGTTTTGCGTGCCACTTATCGTTATGCTATCATTCTGATCAGGCTAACCCTACTCCCTAGCGCTCCCTTCAATCCATCAATCGCTGTGAGTATACTCGAACCCTTTTTGCTTTATGCACTTTTGGGTGTTACATACGTTACGAATATTAAAATCACATCGAACACACTACTCAAAACTATTTAAATGCTAACCGTTACTGCATGTTATACATGGCTTAATGAATGCTTGTTTGTTTTGTTTACACATGGAATGCTGTCTACCTGCCTTAGCAACGATAGTACTATAGTTTGGACTCAGCACCTGTTCGCAGGGGTTGTTAAGGACAATTACTTGCATGGATTACGGTGGTAATCATGTATTGCGAACTGCCTTGGGCAGTCAACCCGCAGTCATTGGTATCGATAGATCTATGTCGATAACTAACGTGCTTCATTTCACTATGCGTACGTGCTGGTTATGCGTAAACGAATTTGAACCTTATTATATCTATCAAACTTGTATGCTCACCTTTACACTATGTGTATTGACTTTTACTTTAACGTATGTGACAGGTGCTTAAGTTTTTTGTATACTTAGCTCGCTGTGAAATTGAGGCTAGGAAAGGTCTAGGATGCTCTCTGCGCAGTGATGAAATCGAAGCTAGGAAAAGAGGTCCTAGAAACCAATAAATAAACTATCTATGTATAAATCTGAGTTGTCGGAACAGAACTACTTGACTAGAATTGTCTGTAATAATTTGTTTGCCTTTTAAGACATGGTATGGGGCATGTTACTTTAAATTATTTGGTAATGATAATTGTTATGGAAACTTCTGGACAATCTGTTTCGCTCAGTGCCATGCCCCGATGTTTCCGCCATCGGTTGGGGTGTGACAATCCATTCCTGGTGGTATCACAGAACAGTACAGTGAAAAATCTGGCATGAACACTGGGGGAGAGCCCCCCTGTGCGGATCAGCCTATGTGGCTGATTGGTTGTGCCGGGGTGGTGTTTCCCGTAGGTACCAAGTTTGCGGGGTTGAGGTTTTCCCCGGTAGGATTGTTTTGACGATCAGACATGATCTTCAAGAAAGAAAAAGATGCGGAAAAAAGTGCTAAGAGTAGCGGTGGGCGCCAATGATGAAACAGTGGTTAACCAAGGGAGGTTAATTCACTGGTCTCATCAAGTAGGGTTAATCCCTTCTTTCCGAGGATCGGTGGCTGGATCGTCCGCTGGGGCTGTCTCCTGCACAAGGAAAACACACCGTGACTCGTAACAAGGAGGAAGGGGTGGTGGTGCTCCTTGTTACCACTCTCCGGCGTGAGAATCAGTAGTTTGCTTGTGAAGCAAAGTGTGTGATCGTAGTAGTAGTGAGAGAGTTGAGAAGAGATACCTCAAACCTGGTTTGGGGTGGGTATTTATAGCCGATGAGTGAAGGAGGGTAGTTGAGTGGCTAGACTGACGACGCGCCGCCCTTATGTAGGTGTGTCAGGCTTATCGGTTGTGGAGGTGAAGCCACGTCCTACTGCGGTGTTAGTCTGTTGCTTACGTACGGGCTGATAGGCGACTGTCATTGGTGCCACTTGCTCTGTGGTGTCAGTCCCACTTGCCTTATGGGCAGGATGTGGTGCCGCGCCGCATCGCTGCGCGGTAACCGCTGTTGTTTCCGCATTCATGCTCTGGCCAAGACATATGCGGGATGCGGTGCTAGGCCGCATCGCCACTTGTGGTGACTGTTGTCCAGTTCCCTTGTCGTGACGGAAATGTTCATAGGATGCGGTACCAAGCCGCATCGCTATGTGTAACACCCATTTTCATACACATGGTAAGTCTTCTCATCCCTTGACCGATTGGATTCAACCGCTGTGTTCGTGCATGCCCGCACGGAAACAGATAATTCTTGCTGGTGGTTTTTTTGATAAGGGTAATGGTCACTTGCGGCCATGCTGGCGCGAGATCTAGGACCATACCCCTTCAGATACTGTGAGTTGGGAGGATTATAGTAGGTCTGCTATTGCAAGATTTTCAATGGATCTTTTGGAAGATGCCATGGAGGAGTTAAAGAACTTACACCAAATAGGAAGTTTACAAGACTACTGTGATGCCTTTGATGCATTGCTAAACAAGGTAAACATACCACAGGACTATGCTGTGAGTATGTTTGTAGGAGGGTTAAAAATGGAATTAAGATGTTTAGTAAAAGCTTTCAAACCAAGAAACTTAAGAGAAGCTTATGCCATCACTAAGCAACAAGAAAATTTACACAATACCATATTTGGAACCCTGCACAACAAAAGAAACACTGCTACCAGTTCAAATTATAACCAAAGAACCTATAATAACCAATTGAAACCACCACCTACTATGAATGCTAATGGTTTACCTTTGCTTCCTACTTCGAAACATGTTACTTCTGTTCCTGTCAAAACCACTAGAAGAGTGACCACCAAAGAAATGGCTGAGAAAAGAGAAAAGGGATAGTGTTTCTGGTGAAATGAAAGATTTACACCAAGTCATAATTGTAGAAATAAGCAGTTGTTTAATCTGGAGTTGTCTGATGATCCAAAAGAAGAGGAAATTGTTATCGAAGAAGAAGATGTAGAGGGGAATCCTCATATTTCATTGCGTGCAATCATAGGTATTCCTTCTTTTTCAACAATGAAGATCACTGGTTCAATGGGTACCAGGAAACTGTTGATCCTAACAGATTCTGGGTCAACCCACAACTTCATTGATAATAAGTTGATCAAGAAGTTGCAATGTAAGTTACAAAAGGTTAAACCTATGAAAGTCACTGTAGCAAATGGAAATCAATTAGAAGGTCTTAAGTGTAAGAATTTTAAGTGGATGATGCAAGGGGTGTGGTTCATGACTGATGTATTGGTTTTACCCTTAGAAAACTATGACATTGTATTAGGGGTTCAATGGTTGGCTACTTTGGGGGATATAATTTGGGACTTCACTTATTTGACCATGAAATTTAAGGTCAATGAAAAAGAATATGTCTTGAAGGGTACTGACAATAACAATATGGAGATGTGTTCAAATGATAAAATGGCCAATATATTGAGCAATATGACAGGGGTAGTTCAGTGACAGATCTTTGGCCTGCAATTACTACAGTTGGAGGGTCAATAGTCATTTGGTTCCACTGTTTCTGAACCACTGACTGATGAAAAGCTATCAGTTGTTTTGGAAGAGTATGATGATGTCTTCCAAATTCCTAAGTCCTTGCCTCCCAAGAGATCTTGTGACCATCAAATAACCCTCATGAATGAGAACAAACCAATAAACTTGAAGTCTTACAGATATCAAGCACCGCAGAAGGATGTAATTGAGAAAATGACTTAAGAACTCCTTGATTCAGGGGTGATTAGGGGCAGCAAGAGTGCCTTTGTTGCACCTGTGGTACTAGTAAAAAAGAAGGATGGCAGCTGGAGGATGTGTATTGACTATAGGCAACTAAATGAGGCAACAATTAAAAACAGATTTCCCATTCCTTTAATTGATGAACTGTTAGAAGAATTGGGGGGGGGGGGGGGCAACTGTATTTTCAAAACTGGATTTAAGGTCTGGTTATCATCAAATAAGGATGTTTGAGCCTGACATTCATAAGACTGCATTTAGAACTCACTAGGGCCTCTTTGAATTTCTAGTGATGCCATTTGGACTTACAAATGCACCCGCTACATTCCAAGCTCTCATGAATTAGACTTTCAAACAATTTCTGAGAAAGTTTGTCCTAGTTTTTTTTGATGATATCCTGGTCTACAGCAAGACTATGGAACAACATGTTGATCATTTGAGACAAGTTTTACACACACTAAGGACACACCAACTGTTTGCTAAAAAGTCAAAGTGTAGCTTTGGTGGCATAAGAGTGGAGTATTTAGGCCATGTAATCACTGTAGCAGGGGTGTCCACTGATCCTGTTAAAGTTGAGGCAGTCTCACAATGGCCTATTCCTACAAATGTCAAGCAATTGAGAGGCTTTCTGGGTGGGCTTGCTAGATACTACAGAAGGTTCATAAGGTCATATGGAGTTATTGCCAAGCCTCTTACTGATATGTTAAATAAGGATGCTTTTAAATGGACTGATGTAGCTCAGACATCATTCCAGCAATTGAAATCTGCCCTGAGTTCAGCTCCAGTCTTAGCTCTTCCTGACTTACATCAAGTCTTCATTATGGAGACTGATGCATCATTAATGGGAATTGGAGCTGTACTAATGCAAAACCATCACCCTTTGGCTTTCATCAGCAAAGCCTTATCACCAAGACAGCAAACATTGTCTGTCTATGACAAAGAACTTTTGGCTATTCTCTTTGCAGTCAAACAGTGGCATTATTATCTGATTTCCAACCATTTTATCATCAAAACTGATCAGAAAAGTTTGAATTACTTAATTGATCAAAAGATTACTACCCCTTTGCAACATTCATGGATGGTCAAGTTGATGCATTATGTCACACCCCGATATTTCCACATATTACCGGTGGGCCCGGCGGGGAGTATCGTGACGTAGTTGATATCATCATAGTCAATACACACAATATAATAGCACAGCGGAAGGCTTGGTGAATAACTATTACAAACCATATTGTCTGCGTGTTCGAGTTTATGAATATACAGACTGGAATGTAATAAGATCCACATGCGGATCATAATGTACAAAGAAACAAAAACAACAGACGTCAGGTATCTGATGGATTTTTGCAAGATCCTCTAATGATACCCTATAGCTCCAGCCTATTTTCGAGAGGTACATGTCAAACCAGTCTTTAAGAAAATACGTCAGTTTACACTAGTAAATACAATTAACTGGCTCTTTTGAAAATATTTAAGAAAATTGATTTAAGTGCACATGGCGTAAATCTTTTATAACTTGGGAAAATTATTTAAATATAATCTTGTATACAGATTTATATGTTTGTCATACAATTGGGGCCGGTTGGAAGCCGGTCGTGATTAACCGACTCACCACTTATAGAACCCAGAAAGGAGTTATCCCTAACATGTGGGTTTATATTTTAGCATTTGCATCTGTCAGGTGTATGCCTACACCCAGTGCATAGGTCGTGGCCATTTTCAAATAAAATGAGCCGAGGATATCCAGGACACGGTCGTTAACCCCCAATGCTTATGTTATCAAACAAGACAGATTAAAACGGGTTATGCAATTTATTAATCACAATCCGATTAAATGATTTCATACCCGACCAAGTGGTATTATTATAATACCATATCCCAAGCCCGTATAGGGAAAATAAGTTAAAAGTATTTACCTGATGCTAGCAGTAAAATCCTAAAGCTTTTTGAAGGCACCTTCTACCGGAAGCTATTTAATCTGTATAGAAGGTTTATTAACCTATTAGGATGCTAACGGGTCTTTAATTAAGTCAAGGACTTAGAACGGCTAGTTAGAAAGAAACCTTACGGTTCTAAACGCTAGATTAAGCGGAGACCGGAACAGAATGTGGTTTAGACCCGATCAAGTGCATATAATTCAAACCACTAGGCACCATGCAATATAACTCCAGGGGGTTATACTACTAAGTAATGTGGTCCTAATGGAAGCTTAAAACATGGGAGAATTAAGCTTGAACGGGTCAGAACTAAAAGTCAAAGCAAAAGTCAAGCTTTTGCGACTTTCGGTTATAAACTGACCATAGACTATTAATTGCCGGGTTAGGACTCATAAAACATGTTTTAATATTGATTACCAAATCATTAGAATGTTAAAATATAATTTAGAACTTCTGTTTTATTAATTAGATTCATTTTTATAATTTCTGTCCAGTTTGACTTTTTGTCAAACTACTTTGACCCGACAATTGACCAATCAAACGAGATAATTAGGAGGTGCCCTTTTAAGGGTTAATCACCTACACTAATGTGGTTTTATAACCACTTTCAATTTAATCAGTGGTTAAGCCACATGCAATTAAAACGAAAGTCAAACTAATTTTACGATAAGTTTGACTTTAGAGTAATTAAGCTAAATTAAATAACTAAATAAGTAATTAGAGGCTTACTTAAGGTCCTAGCAAACTTTTCTACACTTGAAAGTCTTCTCCTTGTCCTTAGCAAGCTCCAGATGTTGTTGCTTAGCAATTGTTGCAAATGTGTGTCAAGAACACATGAACTAAGCTCTCTTATATAGTGAATTAAATGATCAAGGATCACTTCCAGGTGTTATTGGAGGCTCTGAGATCGACCCAGGTGTCCAAGCTAATGAATTAAACCGACTTACAGCTCCCTAGGTCGATACAACCTAGACTAAGGCGGTGTAACAGGCCAAACCCGCACCTGCAGGTGTTTTTCTGATCTGGGCGTGCTGAGGCGGGCCGCGTAAGACTTAAGGGTGTCTTACGCGGGCCGCTTGGACCTGTTAAACCGGGAAAATAAGTTTAAAAGATGGCAGATTTAGCCCCTGCATGTTTAAACCCTTTTTAACTTCATTTTTGGCATCTAAGGTCCTTATAGTTAATTTGTTGAGGCTCAAGGGTGTATGATCTAACTTCGTTAGGCTCCGGTTCGTTAAATACCTCTATGATAGCAAGTTTCATCAAGCTGACACTTTTGGCCCAAAGTCTTGAAAACATGCTTAACGATATCGAAACCACATGAAATTTATACCACTTATTCTTAAGAGTATATTTGAATGTTTCGAAGCCTCGGTTTCGTTAAAAGGTCACTCAGAGGTCAGAAACGACATGTTGACACGTTTAACCCTTGTAATTTAATAATCTTCCGATTATTTTCATAAACGGCTTCTTATATCCAATCAATCACTCGTTTAAGAATATATTCATCATGGAAGGTCATTCAGAGGCACAAGTTTGGCATGTTGACACTTTTAGTCCCTGTGGTTTCATAGTTTCATTGTTCGATAACTTTGGTCCTTTGACGGGTGGTCCGTGGGACAACCCGTAAGTGCTTTAAATAGAATAAACACCCATATGTTATCCGGTTATTTGCGTGAATTAGGTAATCACAAGATATTGATGATGCAGGTGTTAAAGTGTTCAAGATGAAGGTTTTAGAAGGTTGGATGGATGCTAGGAGTTGCTGGGAATGAAGTGTGAAGGAGCTAGAGATGTTATAAGGAAATAAGGAAAAAGTACACTGACCGCCGTAACCTACGGCTAGGGGCCGTAGGTTACGGCTCCCATCATGATCCAAAGTGTGCCACCGTAAAACAGGAAGTTCGGGCCGTAAAGGATTGATGATAGCCGTAAGGTACGGCACCCAGCCGTAGCTTACGGCTCTGGGTTGACTTTCTGGGCTGGTTGACTGCCGTAAGCTACGGCTGAGAGGCGTAGCTTACGGCTCCGTCTGATCCAAAATGTGTAACTCCTCATTTAATGGCCAATTTGATGGATTTTATGAAGGCTTTTCACTTGTTTTCGGTTATCAATCATTGTGGACGAATTGGTGAGAAAACTTGGAGACTTTTTGGCAACAACAACACTGGGGAATCATTAGGTTTATTGTTTTTGATCTTGATGAACATTGAAACTTGTGTTAAGATGTTGTTTGAAGCTATGCGTGGCTAAACACTCTATGATCATCCTAGGTTGAAGGTTTGTTTAAGACGGTTGTGTTTTGATTCCATATTTCTAGAATGATAAACTTTATCTATGTTTTGTTTATCATGGTGTGTGATTGCTTAGTTGTAAATTGTTAATTCTTATGATTTTTTCTAGTTTGAAACCATACGTTCTTGGTGCCGTTGGCAATCGAGATATCATGGGTAAAATTAGGATTGGGTAAGGGTTGATTGGTCATCGGGTAACAACCTCACGTTCTCGGAATCTGAGTACTTCGTTCCCTTTTATCACAATAAGTAATTACACACGAACTATGTCTATGTAGTTCTTTCTAGTGGATGATAACACAATTGTTGAAGCAAACCGAAAACTTAGGATGGTCATTTGTTTCCAAATTGTTTACAAACTCAAATTCTCATTTTGCAAATTAATTAGTAATCTTAGTTTTAAAAAGCAAACAAACAATCCAACTCTTTGAATTTACTTTTTATTGCAATTAGTTTAATCTTAGTTAACTTAGATACACTTCTAAATAACACATATTCCACAAACTCCCTGTGTTCGATACCCTATTACCGCTATCTATATAGTTGTTTTTGGGATTAAATTTGATTGTGACCGCGACATCACGTCAAATTTTGGCGCCGTTGCCGGGGAGTAGTGCGCAACGTGTGTTATTTTCTTTCTTTCTTTTTAAGTTTGTTATTTTTCCGGTTTACGCTGGGTGTGTTAGTGTGCAGGTATTGACAGGTGCATGCGTACTAGGAGCTCTCACAAGCTATCACCTTTGGCATTTGATCCGGAAATTGAGCGAACGTTAAGAGGAAACAGAATTTTGCTAAGAGAGAACAGAATCAGTGGTTCACCAACAACACCAACTACACCAATCACACCAATTCGATACATGGATCCACCACAACCACCACCCACTACGGGTGAAGTTGTACCACCTTTCATACCATCATCCACTCAACCTTCACCAAATACCACCATGCCTATTTCCACTACCGAATTTACTTCACCACATGGAGTTACATCAACCAACACCACATCACCTATTACTACCCAAGTCGAACCTACTCTCACCTATAGCCCTTCCGCAACAATTCCACCACTTTCACACTTCTTTCCTCCAACTACGGGTCAATCATCTTCTACTCACTCATTACCACAAAGCTCAACCGTTATCCATACTACCTCTACATATCGACCATCGAACCAACCCGGTATGCAATATTTGTCTTATCCTTATATGCAATCTTCGGGTATAGGAGGAGATGAGTATTTTGAAGGTTATGAAGAAGAGTTTGAGGGATACGAGGAAGAAGGATATGCTTATGGGGGTGATGGAGATCAAGGAGAGCTTGGGTATGTGCCGGGTCAATCTCAAGGGATAGCAAGTGTAGGTGGAGTGCCACAACAACTTATACCGCAACATATTCGACCAAGACCACAAGGGCCACCAATGCAACGCCCTATCCCTTTGCAACAAATTCGGCCACAAAATGTACAACCGCAATTCCAAAGGCCGATTCAATACCCACCGATGCCCCAGTAACAATTTCAACAACCAATCGCACCACAAGGGCATATACCAAGACCTATGGGTCCTATTCGTCCAAGGGGTCGAGTGGGTGTTCCAAGAAGGCATCTTAGGGAACAAGCACGGGGGATAGAAGCACATTTCAGGCCAATCATTACTCAAAATCCTTCACCGGTGGTTATCCCTCACAACAACCAAGGGAGAACTTTTGAAGTAAGAACAAATTCGTTGCAAAGTCTACCGAAGTACAAAGGGTTAGCAACTGAAGAGCCGTATTTCCATCTAGAGGCCTATGACTCAATTTGCAACACTTTTGGGAGTCAAGGTTTTTCGGCTGATGATGTCAAGTTGGTCTTATTTCAGTTCTCTTTGGAGGATAAGGCAAAGAAGTGGTTTTACACTTTGCCTTCAGCATCTATTTACACACGGGGAGAGATGCAACAAACTTTCCTCGATGAATTTTATACCGCCCAAAAGACAAACGATGCTAGAAAGGGATTGAGAAGCTTCCAACAACAACATGGTGAGATGTTCCATGAGGCATTTGAACGTTTCAACATGATGATTAAAAATTGCCCTCACCATGGAATTGAATTGTGGGAATTAATGAATGCTTTTCACGAGGGGTTGAGTGCTGAAGATGCTCGTGATCTCATGTCTATTACCGGTGGGACTTTCGGTACAAACTACGAAAATGATGATTAGGAGTTTTTGGAGAACATGGCTACTACATCAAAAAGAAAAGCTCAAGCATCAAGGAGAGCTCGACCGGCCGTTGCCCGACCTCAAGTGCATGCGATAGATGACGGTAATGTACAAACTTCTAATCAAATTTATGATGTTTGTGCTTTGTGCAATGAAATAGCTCATGCGGCTGAAAATTGCCAAGGGATGGTGGAAGGACAATATGAAGAAGTCAATGCAGTACAAGGTCAAGGAGGGGGTGGTAGAAATTACAACAACATGAATTCTAACACTTACCACCCCGGGTTGAGGAACCATCCGAATTTTCGTTATGGGAACCCTTCGAATCAATCAAACCCGAACTTTCAAGGTAGCCAAGGAAACTATGGTTCGCGCCAACCTTATAACAATCAAGGTGGATATAGAAGTGGGAACAACCAAGGGTACCAAAGGCAAACGGGTCAAGAACAAGGGGGGTCTTCGGGTGGAAACGAGATTATGGATATGTTGAAGAGCATGCAAGCAGAGATGCAAAAGAGAAACCAAATGGATGATGCTCGTATACAAAAGGATGAGGCTCGAGATAAGGCAATTCAAACTTTGACCACCCAAATGGGTCAACTTGCAACCGAAGTGTCAGAATTGAAGAAAAACAAAGGTCAATTACCAAGCGACACTAAGGTAAACCCATCTCATGGTACTTCTAGAGGTAATCATGTTCCCATTCATCATGTAAGTGTTTTGAGAAGTGGGAAAGAGTACAAAACCAATCCTTTACCGGATTTGGTTGATGGGGTGGTTGAAGATATAACGGGTCAAGATAGTGAGGAAGAAAATGAACCACTTATTATTTCTTCTAAAAAACCCAATTTTGAAAAACCCGAAATTAATAAAGAAAACGAACAGAAAAACGAGGGTGAGGGATCTAGTCAAGTACCATTTCCCTCG
>JARYGA010041027.1:0-42324 GCA_030545235.1 Helianthus tuberosus | reverse complement strand
AGTGGATGTAGACTTTTGTAAATTTAACTCCTGCTGCAGCATTGTTTTGATGTCTGCAACAGATGATTCAATTTTGTCCACTCTCGCCGTCAATTTCTTATATTTTAAACCATCACCCAAATGAATGGGATCATCTGATTTCCCACCAGCAGTGGTTGTATCAGCGGTAGACTTAGGGAATGTATTCCAAAAGTCATCCACTGATGCCCCTTATTCTTGGTACTGGGGACTTCTTTCTTCATTTGTGGACACCTTGAACAGCTCACCAGTGGTTAAAGAAAACACACCAGTGGTTGCCCTAGTTGTCTCTGAAGAAATTGCCTTCAAGGGAGTCTTATTGATAGAACAACTGACCCAAATGTAGACCAGTGGGTCCAACACTAGTAGTTGCTGCTCCACTTGAACTACTGACAGGAGTTACTTGTAACTCCTGCAGTGTAACCTCCTCAATTGTTGCTGGGGTAGCAGAGGTATAAGCATCAGACCCAGTCACTTGTAGGAGTGTACTCTCTTTGATAGGTGATTGAGAGGAACTGGTTTGTGTCTGAGCTATATCAACTGCATGCAACAAAGGTAGCATGGATTGTGGTAATGTGAGGGGTGAGGGCATGGGTGTAGAAAGAGACATGTCCTTGGGATCAGGACTGAGGAAGATGGATCCAAGTGGACCCAGAGCTTCATAATGTGGGGTCCCTGTGCTTACAACCTGATCCTTTTGTGAGGATGCAGGAGGAGTTTGAGGCAATAGTTGAGATCTTTCATCCAACTGCTGTGAGGAAGTAGCAGCAGTGGTTATTGGTGACTTTTTTGTTGTCACTGGCAGTTGCTCTGGGATCTCATCTTCCAAAGTTGCCTTTTTGATGGGTTTGGGGGGCTTCTTGGATGATTTCTTTTTGGTAAGGGCAGGTGTGGGTTTCAAAACAGTGGTTATGCTGTCTTGATCACCTGGAGCAGTGGGCTCAGCAGCAGATACCTAAGGAGCAGTGGGAGCTGCTAAATTCTGCTCAGGCACCTCTGCTTGTGTTTTTGTAGGTTTTAACATTCTTGTGAATGTTTCAGGAGTTAAACTGTTTATTTTAAAAGGAGGACCCTGTACAAGTACATGGGCATTATCTTTTGAAAACTTTTTATTAAAATAGTAACTCAAAAACCTTGGAAATAATAAAAAAGCCTTTTTCTCAACATTTTTGACCAAATTATCGAAGATTACCTGGGAATAATTAAAATTTTCACCTTTAAGTATAGCATAACCCAGATATTGTATCTTCATCGGAATTTCATTGAAAGCAGTGGTTTTGTTTGAAACACACATAAGGAGGGTATGAAATAAAAACCTTGTAGCAGATGGAAAACTGCCCTTTTGTAAAGTATCTATTTTCATTTCTTCTCCATACCCTTTTTCAAGAAAATATTTTTGGTACTCTGTTTTTGAAAAAGAATCTTTACCTTCCAGATCATTGAGCTCAAAAACTTCAGATATGGCTTGAGGTGTGATAGAGATCTTTACACCTTCTATTGTGGAATTGATGGCAGCAACCTTTTTGTCCACCTTTTCAAGAGTAGCATTTTTCCAGAATTCTCGTTGAGTAGCGAGGTAGACGGTTGCATTGTAAGTGAGCAAAGTTTTGTACTTTGTGGATGATAATGTGTCAAGGATGGAATCGAAGGTCTGAGTGTCACTGGGTTTTTCAAGAATACCCAAGTAATTGTGAGACCATTTGTATGGAATTTCAACCTCGGTAGGCTCCTTTGCTTTGGATTTGCTTGCCTTTTTCACCATGATTGAAACAGAGTATGATAGAAATGAAGTGAAAACGATGAAGGTTATGGGAGAATTTTGGGAAAACTGTTTTGAGAAAAGAATTTTGAATTCGATTCGACAGTGAAAACCCTGTTTTGGGGTTTAGGGCAGGGTTTTATAAGATGAAAAAGTAAACGCTGATGTGGCAGCGGTTACAAAGATCTGATGGATAAATACTGACCACGTGTCAACCCCTGATGAAAGGATGAAATAATGGAGGACAGTTGTTTGGGAAACCACTGATGAATCAATACCAGTGGTTTACAAAGGAAAATGGAAGACAGTGGGTGACTTTAACTATCAGTGGATAGCTTGTGTCAGTGGTTTTAAAAGACTTAAGGTTTGACAACAGTGCTTACCAAGGAAAAGTGAAGAAACAGAGGTTGACTTTCAGCAGTGGATAGCAAATAACAAACAGATGTTTGCAACAATCAGTGGTTATGGCAGACTTTTAAGGATTTAATGAAAATTTCATTTTTAGCTATTTTTAAGGATGGATTTTTGATTTTCTGAAAACATTTTAATGCTTTTATTCATAGAAAAACAAGATTTTGCTTGTTATTCCATGTTCAGCATGCCAATCCTAAAGACCAAGCTTTCAAAGGTGGATGTATCTAATGCTTTTGTGAGCACATCTGCCAGCTGGTCTTTAGTTGGAACATGATGCAGAGAAATCAAACATTTTTCATAGCAATCCCTCACAAAGTGATGTCTGATGTCGATGTGTTTTGTGGTTGAGTGGGAAACTGGATTTTTGATGATATTTTCTGCTGCCTGGCTATCCAACATGAGTGGTGTCTTTAGGGCAGTGATACCAAAATCCAGCAACTGATTTTGAAGCCACAGGAGTTGGGCTGTACAGCTTGCAGCAGCAATGTATTCAGCTTCAGCAGTGGATGTTGAAACAGCTGCTTGCTTTTTGCTTTGCCATGAAACCAAGCAGTTGCCTAGAAACTGGCACCCTCCTGAAGTGGACTTCCTTGTGGTGTTACATCCAGCAAAGTCACTGTCTGAGAATCCTGAAAGCTTGATATTCCCATTAGCTGGATACTAGATACCAAGTGTGGGAGCACCTTTTATGTATCTGAAGATCCTTTTTACAGCAATGAGGTTTGATTTTCTGGGAGCTGATTGACTTCTTGCACAGACACATGTTACAAACATGATGTCTGGCCTAGATGCAGTTAGGTACAATAAAGACCCAATCATGCTTCTATATAGAGTTTGGTCAATCAGCTCATCCTTTTTATCAGACATGACTAGCTTATTTATTGCAATGGGTGTGCTGCATGGTTTACAATCATTTATATCAAATTTGTTTAAAAATTCTTTAGCATATTTGCTTTGATGAATGAAAGTTCCATTTTCCATTTGCTGAACTTGGAGACCAAGAAAGCATTGCAGCTCACCCATTGCACTCATTTCAAACTCAGCTGTCATGAGTTGCCTAAACTCTTCACACATTTTATTACATGTGCTTCCAAAAATAATGTCATCCACATAAATTTGAACAATCATTATATCCTTTCCTCTCCATTTTAGAAACAGTGTTTTATCAATGGTACCTCTTTTGAAACCATTTGAGAGTAGAAAGGTGGAAAGAGTTTCATACCAGGCTCTAGGTGCTTGTTTCAGGCCATACAAGGCTTTGTTTAGCCTGTAGACATGATCTGGATAAAATGGATCCTCAAAACCTGGAGGTTGACAAACATACACCTCTTCTTGAATTGTACCATAGAGGAAAGCACTTTTGATATCCATTTGAAACACCTTCATGTTGTGGTTGACAACAAAGGCCAGGAACAGTCTTATAGCTTCCAATCTTGCAACAGGGGTGAATGTTTCATCATAATCAATCCCCTCTTCCTGTCTATATCCTTGAACCATAAGCCTGGCTTTATTCTTGACAACAATGCCCCTTTCATCAGTTTTATTTTTGAAGACCCACTTTGTGACTATGGGACTTACATCCTTTGGCAGTGGTACAAGCTCCCATACTTGTTGTCTTTTAAACTGTTAGAGCTCCTCTTGCATGGCTTCTACCCAGCTGTTGTCTTTCAGTGCCTCTTGGTACTTGACTGGCTGATGGAGTGATAGAAAACCAGCAAAAAGATAAATGTTTTGGGTTTGGCTTCTTGTGAGAACCCCTTCATTGATGTTGCCAATGATTTGATCAGGTGGATGAGATCTCAAGAAGATTAAATCTCCTTGGTATGGAATGATGGCATTGGTTGGTGATGGCTGCAGATGTGAATCATCTGAGCTAACCACTGCTGGGGACTTTGATGATCCAGCAGTGGCTTCAAAAGGGGGTGGAATAGGAGGTAATGGTGTGGACACATGCTGACTTTTATCCGCTGTTTGAGGACTTTTGTCAGCAGTGTTTGATGATGTGGAAGCAGGGGTTGATGGGCTACTTTGATCAACAACTGTTGAAGTAGCAGTGGTTGAGCTTTGACAGCTGTTTTGTACAACTGCTGCTTTTCCCAATGAGACAGACTTTTGTTGAGGGATGATGATCTCATACCCATAGTCTGGTGATGAATCCTCTGATGGACCTGCACTGTTAGTCTTGACAGCAGTATTTTCAAAAGTAAATTTATCAAGATCAAACAACTCTGCAGGATTTGCAGGGATTTTCATTGATGAAAGTTCATTGAACTTCACATTTAAAGTCTCTTCCACTGTTTTGGTCCGTGTATTAAACACTTTGTTGGCCTTAGCAGTGGTTGAGTATCCCAAATGATAACCACTGTCTACTTTGGCTGCAAATTTTGAGATGGAATCTTTTAAATTCAAAATAAAGCATGGGCAGCCAAATACTTTAAAGTATGAGATCAGTGGTTTGATTTTATACAAAATTTCATAAGCAGTCTTTTTGTGCCTGGGGTGTATTAAAACTCTGTTTTGGACATAGCAGGCAGTGTTTACTGCCTCTGCCCAGAAAGTCAAAGGCAAACCTGAATCAGCAAGCATGGTTCTAGCTGCTTCAATCAGTGTCCTGTTCTTTCTTTCAACTACCCCATTTTGCTCTGGTGTTCTAGGGATGCTGTACTGCCTTACAATCCCTTTCTTCACACAGAAGGCATCCAACTCCTTATTTTTGAATTATGTGCCATTGTCACTCCTGAAGACTTTTACTGGAAGGTCAAATTGCTTTTCAACCTGTGTCATAAAGTCTTGCAAAATGCCTGCAGTCTCATCTTTTGAGTGTAAAAAGAAAGCCCATGTAAACCTAGAGAAGTCATCAATAATAACGAAACAATATCTCTTCTTCTTGAGACTCATGACTTGAACTGGGCCAAACAAATCCATGTGCAGCATTTGCAAACACTGGGTTGTTTTGGACTCTTCAATGGACTTAAAGGAGCTTTTATGTTGTTTTCCTTTTAAGCAGGAAACACAATGCTCAGGACATGAAAACAATTTTTGTGGCAAGCCTCTTACAAGGCCAGTTTTTGAAATTTCTGTGATTGTCTTGAGATTTGTGTGCCCCAATCTTCTGTGCCAAAGTTCTGTCTCTTTGTTAGAGGCAGCTGAGAACAGACAGGCATCAGTTCTGGGGCTCTCTTTTGACATATCAACAACATAAACATTGCCACTTCTTTGAGCAACAAGTTTTGTTTTTCCAGTTTTTATTATTTCTTCAATCTTTTTAACCATTTCTGGTCCAACAATCCTACAACACTCTTTTGTAAAGAATGAGCCAAAGCCCTTATCACTCATTTGAGAGACACTTAAGAGGTTGAATTTTAGATTGTCTATTAGATTGACATTTTCAAACTTAACATTACCAGACTGAACAGTACCAGACCCCAGAACCTTTCCTTTACTATTATTGCCAAAGGTTATATCACCCCTCCATGAGTTTTGAAATCTTTGAGAAGGGCTCTACATCCTGTCATGTGCCTGGAGCCTCCACTATCTACATACCAAAGACTATCTAAGCATGCAGAAGCTCCCTGCACATGAAGTAAAGGATTAGTTCATTAAGGTCTCCAAAGCCAATAAGTGTCTAGGTTAAGTTTGGATGGATGGTCAGTGGTTAGATTAGGTGTTTGGACATTTTTGGAACTAATTTTCTCTAACCACTGTTGGGGGTCTTGCCCAATTATCTGTTGGTACCCAAAGGGATTCCTGTTCACTCTTGGTTTTGAGGGCTTTTTGTAAGCCTCATAAACGTGTGGGACCCTAGGGTATGGTGGTTGTCCCTTACCTCTTCTGTATTGATTGGCAGGGGGTGCATCAGTTACCTGAACATCTCTTTTAATAGATGTTTGGTTCAGCTGTTTTGTGACAGCTATTTGAACTGGCACAAACAGTGGTTGATTCTTGGTGAATTTGACAGATGATGTTGATGAACTCAAGGATGTTTTTGCAGTGTACTCATTCTTTTTTACATCAAAGTTTTTGAGATACACACATTCTTGAGTTTTGTGGTTTGGTTTACCACAGATGGTGCAGCTATCAGCAGATTTGATTTCACTTGTTTTGTTGAGATCACATGCTTTTAAATGGAAACAGTCTTTTGTTAGATGATTCCTTTTCTCACAAAAATCACAAAACATGTTTTTGATCTTTTCTCTCTTCTTTCTCTTTTCAGACTCCTTAGCAACAGAGTTTTTAACTGCTGTTGGGATGTCTTTGAGAGGAATGACTTTTTCTTTTGGAGCTTTTACACCATCAGTGGTTGTGAAATCCATTGGTTTAAAATTTTCAAGAATGTCACACTCGTCAGACCATGTGGGTTTAAATTGGTATTTCTCAGTTTCCTCAAAAGTGGAGGATCCCACTGGTCTCTCAAGTGTGATTTTGTTACCAAGTTTATCAGTGATCTTCACTTCTTGGCCATTCTTGTTTGTGGGGATGAACTCAGTGGTTTCATCAGTGGTTTGAACAGATTTTTCAGAAGCAATGTTTTCATCATCATGTTTTCTATACCCAACCCCAAATTTCACATTGCTTTTAATCTGTTTTTCCAGCATGACCTCATAACCTTTGCATGATTCCACCCATTTCTCACATGTGATTTGGGTGGATTCCAACTCCTTTTTGCAAACTTGGTATTTTTCTACCATAGTTTGAAGTTGGTTTTTGGTTATGCTTTGCTCTTCTTTCAAGCTGCAGATTTCTTTATCTTTTTCAGCCAATTTGTTTTTAAGTTCTTTTAAAGACCTTTCAAATTTGACTTCATCATTCAACACTCTATCTCTAAGGTTTTCATTCACCTCTTTAATGTTAGCAAATGCTATGATGCATTTGTCTGAACACAGTTTTTCAAGAACTTGAGATGATACCTTAGTTGCAGCCATCATAGCACAGTCACATTGATGATCTTTTTCTTCATCAGCTCTCTCTTCTTTCTCACCTTCTTTCTTTTCTTCCTTTTCTTCTTCTTTGGACCAGGGGTCAACCAGTGGTTCTATCAGGGTTTCTGAATTTTCTCCCAGTAGTAGTTCACCAACAACAGCAGTAACCACTGCTTTAGCAACTTTGTCCACTGTTTCAACACTTGTTTGTCCCTTATCAGCATCCAGCTCTTCTGGTATTGACTCTAATGCCATAAGACAAAATTCAACATTAAAAGCATCATTATTAGCATAGAGTGCAAAATTTTCATCCGCTAGCTCATCAGGCAAGCTGCTCCAGTCAACAAAGCCTTGGGTGAAGAAGCTTTGCTGATCTGGTTGAACCACTGTTGGTGGTGCAGCTTGTTGTGGTGCAGCTGGTTGCACTTGGACCTGAGGTCCTGAGGTACAGGAGCCTGAATATACTGAATTTGAGGGACAGTGGTTTGAACATAATGCACAGCAACAGGGTTTGCATAATGAGCAGTGTTTACATGGGCAGCAGGGGTATAGCTGGAATAGTGCACAGTGCTTTGATTTTGTGGCCTAGGGTTTGAGCTGGGATGAGTTATAATTGGACCAGTGGTTTGACTCCTACACTCCCTAGGAAAATGACCTAGCCTATTGCACTTATAACACTTGATTTTCGATTTATCCAACCCCACTTTTAGATTCCCATGTAACCCTGGGAATTTTCTTCCTGTCCTTTTATAGAATTTGCTTGTTCTAACACTAAGCAAAGCCAATTGATGCAAAATGTCCATTTCTTCAAGGTCAGTTGGATCAAAGTGCTGTAAATCATTGAGTTCAAAGCACAAGTTATCTGACATCTGGTTTTCAACATTTGCAGTGAAAGCATAATTTGCAGAGTGAGAATCAGAGTTATTAAAGTTACCACCAGTAGTTATGTCAATAAAATGATCATAACTCTGATCCTTACTACTGCTACCAGATTCTTCCTGACCAAAAAGAGCTGTGCTGCCAAATGTATAATCATCAGCAACTTTACCAGACTGTTGCAACCTCTTTTTTTGGTTTAACTCCCTTTCAAAGGTCAGGAGTCTACCATGAAGTTGGGTCAGGGTCAGATCTTTGAACTCAGGGGAATTCCTTGTTACAAAAGCAATTGTATCCCATTTTTCAGGAAGTGATCTCAGAAACCTGCTATTTTGTGTAGAGTTAGCAAATGTAACTTTAACAAGTCTTAGCTCACTAATGAGACAACTGAATCGCTAGGGATGGCAATCAAACCCGAACCCGCTGGGTAAACCCGAAACCCGACACATTTGGGACGGGTTTGGGGTCGGTTAATCGGGTTTGGGACGGGTTTGGGAATAGTTTTTATTTTTTTCGCGGGTTTGGGACGGGTTTGGGATTTAGTGATATACCCGTTTACCCGACCCAATTACCCGATAAAGTGTACCCGTTTACCCGATTGTATACCCGATATAATTTCTTTTATATTATTAAATATGTATATATATGATACATCCATTTTTTACACATATAGGTATTCTATTCCGTATACATTGTAGTTATTTGATATATATTTTTATAATGACAATACAAAATGTAACCGGTTAATAGTTACCCGATAGATACCCAATGGGTTTTGAGATGAGTATACCCAACGAGTAATATTTTTAAATTAACGGGTTTACCCGAAACCCGCGGGTATACCCGATACCCGATGGGTATTTACCCGCTAGAAACCCGACGGGTTTTGGGACGGGTTTGGGACAAGCTTATCTAACCGGGTTTGGGTTTGGGTTTGGGTTTGGGATTACCTAAACCCGTCCCAAACCCGACCCATTGCCATCCCTATGAATCGCTCAAACTGTTGAGTCAATGATTCACCCTTGATGTGACAAAAGGTTTCATACTGCTGATTCAGAATTTCCCTATTGTTTTCAATAACTTCTTCAGTTCCCCCAAACTGTTCCTTAAGTGCATCCCATAATTCCTTGGCACTATTACAGTGTAATAGCCCAGCATAAATTTCATTGGGTAATGCAGATGCAATGATGCTAAATGCTTTGGCATCGAGCTTGAACTTTTGGAAATCAGTTTCAGTATAGTTTTCAGGTTTTTTAGGTTCGAGCTTCTTTGCATCCTCAGCACTTGGCACCATGGGAACATGTGGTCCAAAAACAACAGATCTCCAACATCCAGTATTCTGTTGAGCAAGGATGTGACCCATCCTTCTCTCCCAGATGTTGTATTCATTATGTTTAAGCATGGGTGGTTTGAAAAGTGAGCCGATGTTGTTCATATCATCTTGTGATTGTGACGTCATCCTGGTTGTTTTACAGGCACTGATTATTCAACTTTAATGGTGATTAAACCTTACTCTGTTTTTCAACAAAACGAACAAATATCAGTATCAACGATTATAAGCTGAACTATTTACGTCAAAATGATTGTTAGATCAAATTTGACTGTCCGAGCTCGGATACCAATTGATAGGATCTGAGTTTGGATTGATTGTGTTTTACGTTTGAAATAAGATGAAGATGAATGAGTAGTGCAGCGGAATTAATAATGGAAACAAACTTTGCACACAATCAAACAGGAGAATTGCTTTGATCAAACATTTTCACATAGAACTGAAAGATTGAATTTATTTCAATAACGATTACAATGCATACATGAATACAAACTCCCCCTCAGTCTGAGCTCACAGTGTTTGTTCGTACAGGAAGAAGATTGGTGAAGAGCTGATAGAACAGTGCATGTTATTGTTCTATTTATAGGAATGGACAAACCACTGTGGCATCAATGCTGACGTCACCATGAAAGTGACATCTAACCTCCTAACAACTTCTAACAACTGATCTAATACAAACACTGCTATGCTAACAACTGCTATACAATACATTACATAAAGAAACTTAACTACTGCTGAGACCTTCCACTGATGTGACTCCAGCAGTACTTGATAACTACCAGCAGTGCTTGACCCATAGCAGTAGATTGAACAGCAGGGCTTTAGTCTTTGACTTGATCAGCAGTTGCAAGTCAGCAGTTGTACCGATCAGTAGATTGGAGGTCAGCAGATGTTGAAAACACTTTCATGGGGAGAGACTTGTAACATAACATCTGCTTATTCTGGATCCACTACTCTGATCCGGTTTTGGCTTTTATTATATGTTCCTCTGATAGGGTTCAATCCCAACATTTGCTTTAAGGTTTTCTTCCTTTAACGCTTCTTGCTGAGCGTCATGAATTTGAGAAGTGAGGTTATTGTGAATGTGAGTCCTAATGAACGTACACGAAGAGATTTCACTCATTCCTTTCGACTCAAAGCATTCGCGACAACGTTTGCCTTGCCCGGATGGTACTTGATTTCACAGTCATAGTCATTCAACAACTCAAGCCAATGCCTTTGGCGCATATTTAACTCTTTCTTGTTAAATATATGTTGAAGACTTTTGTGATCAGTAAAGATTGTGCACTTGGTGCCATACAGATAATGACACCAAATTTTTAACGTGAATACCAGTGCACCTAGCCCTAGGTCATGTGCGGTATATTTTTTCTCGTGAGCTTTCAACTGCAGGGATGCGTATGCGATAACCTTCTCTCGTTGCATCAATACACATCCTAAACCTTGACGTGATGCAATCGCAATAGACTACTAAATTGTCATTGTCGTCCGGAAGTGATAAGATCGGTGCATCACAAAGCTTATCCTTAATCATTTGAAAAGCTGTCTATTGCTTTTCTCCCCAATCGAACATCTTATCTTTCTGAGTGGGGGGGGGGGGGTAATGGTGGAGCACTTTGAAAAGTTCTCAATGAATCTCAGATGGTAATCTGCCAATCCTAGAAATTGGCGTACTTCGATGGGGTCCTTTGGTGAGTTCCAATTCTTATATGGCTTCTATTTTAGATGGATCAACATGTATGCCTTTCTCGTTGACTACATGTCTGAGAAATTGGACTTGGCGAAGCCAGAATTCGCATTTGGAGAACTTTGCATACAGTTTCTCTTTCTTTAATAGCTCAAGAATGGTTCGAAGGTGATGTTTGTGATCCTTCTTGTGTCGTGAATATATTAGTATGTCATTGATGAATACCATCACGAATTTATCGAGGTACGGCTTGCACACACGGTTCATAAAGTCCATGAACACCGCCGGTGCATTTGTTAAGCCAAACGACATATAAAGGAACTCGTAATGTCCGAAATGAGTTTAGAATGCCGTTTTTGGGATACTTAACTCCTGGACTCTAAGCTGAGGATATCCTGACCTTAAATTGATCTTCGAACTGGTTCCATGGCCATGTTACACAAGTTGTTCATTTCATATTTGATTCAGAATTGAGGCATTGAAGCAACTACTGCTATTTAAAGAAATCAACACTATCCAATACTATCACTTTCAAGGAGTACGCGTTTTAATTAGTTGTCTTAAATGTCTTAAATCTGTCCCGCGGATTCAAACGTAACATCCATACCTTTCATTACTTCAATGTTTTGAATCCGTCTAGCGGTTCCAATCATACCATTCATACCTTTTCTTCCTTCTATGATTTGAATCCATCTCACGGACTCAAACATATCATTCACATCTTTCATTCCTTACATGTACCGAATCCGTCTCGCGGATTCGGACTTATCATTTCTGCATTTCATTCCTTGAATCCGTCTTGTGGATTCAAACATTCCATTCATATCTTGTTGATCCGTACTTACTTACGGATTCAGCATTCTTCATTCTTATCATTCATACTCTTCATTCTTACATAGTACTCTCGATTTCCTGAGAGTCTCACTACCCATTTCACCCGCACGTCCACCTGCTACCCAATTCTAACGGACATACCTGCGATAATTACCACGGTCTCACGAACGTCATATGCTTCTTGCGTACTGGCCAGGTGCGCAATTCACATACTAATTTCGTGCCTTCAGGTAATCATCGCCATATGTCCGCAGTAGTGGGTCTCAGTTCGTGCTACATTTTTAAAATCTTACCAAGACAACATCATTGTCTTCCGTTTAGTACTTACCCTCCCAAGGAGATTTCTTCCTTTTTCTTTTAACACCGGTACCCTTACATATTAACATTGTGTACCTGGGGTCCATCTGTCCATTCGCATCCTTGCCTGCCTTAGCGTCCATCTTAGACTGCATTCACGGATCATCCTCTTCAAACTTTTAAGCTTACCTTGCAGATACAAAACCTTTAGCTTCTTCATATGAGTGCATACATACACGCTTTCACTCAATTTCTACCTTTAGATCTTGATCGAGTCATGGATTGTACGGGTTCCTTATCACAAGATCACACAAGTTTGAGTTCAAGTACCTATCTTCTTGTACTTGATTCTCTCAAACCAGGGCTCTGATACCAACTTGTAAGACCCTAGTTCATATTTGACAAAAAGTCGCAGCGGAAGTTCATGCCATAAAATTTCTTTCCTTATAAATATCTTGACTTACTTAAAATTTCATTTTAACACAACTTTTTCAAAGGAAATCATCAATCAACTCATTTACAATTAAAAACGTAACATGGGTTTTCTATATTTCATACACCAACGTTCCCATACAATCTGTCTTGTGACTCGATCCTCGATCTCTATTCCTTGATGATCCTCATGACTCGTACTACCTGCGCTCACCACATAAAATTCATAACATTAGTATGCATTATAAACATACAAGATTTATTCACGTTCACTTTTCGTTCCGTTAACTCTTTACATCCCAACTTTCCATCTGATCATACAATCCGTGGTGAGACTTCTTTGCTATTCCTGCGTTACACTTCATTCACCAGGCACGCTAATATTATCGTTAGTACTCATTTTCATTGGATACATGCATACCTACTTTCATACATACTTATACATATTCATACGTTCACACATAACCAATTACATACATACGTACGTACCCACATATAAACACATCTACATCATTACATACGTATCTACATACACACATACCTACATCGTTACGTACACTCATAACATTATACATATATACATACATACATCCCTACTTGCAACATACCTAACTCATACATGCCTACTCACATACATACCTTCATATATCCGCGTATACTTGCACACATACTTATAAACATACATAAGTACATACCCACATATAAACACATCTACATCATTACATACGTATCTACATACATGTAGGTCCCCTTGATGTGTATGGATCTTTCACAGAATTGTCTTTCCAATCAAGAGTGCGGAATCCTCTTGATCAGAATATAGCAGAAAGAGTAGAAACAGTAATCAGCAATTCACTTTCAAACCGGGTTTTCTATTGATTATCAAACCAAAGTATTACAATCAATAAAAAACCCTAACCAACACAATTTCGTCCAAGCCTATTGCCTTTCACGAAATTACTCTCTCTCTAAAACTGTTTTGGCTGATTAACCTAAACCCTAAAGCCTAACCTTGTTTATATAACACAAGGTTTGCTAATTGGGCTGGGTGTACTACATGGGCTAGGCCCAAATCGTCCCCCATCACCCAATGTGGGTTTTGTTTAGCCCAAACTCTATTATCTCACTAATACAAAGCTAAACCAGCTAACTGTTTATCGTTTAACTAATTACAAGATATCCAAAGACCAAATCTAAGCTGTTGTCACAAACATGCACCAACAAACTCCCCCTTGACAATAGCTTCATAAAATAACTTTGTCTTCAATCTTCTTGCAATCTTCATGTAAGCTTGCACTGTCTTTGGTCTTTGGATAGCTTCAGCTTCAATAGCTTCTGTCAGCAACAGACTCCCCCTAAGCTGATGCATCCAATCACCAAATCTTCAAAAACTTTAGCGTTTGAGTAAAACTCCAGTTCAGCATTTGTAAAGCAATCTTCAAACTGTTCAACTTTGTCTGCAATATTGAAAGGAGGTTCTACCATGCATCCAATCAAACTCTCATCTTCACAGCAACTCATCACTTTAACTTCTCAGCAACACACAACTTCAATGTGTATACTATAAAACAAACATCTCGAGAAACCATAAGAATTTTTCAACAAAGTTAAATAAATTATTATTTTTCAAGAGATTATATCACAGATTAAGCATTTTCAATTTATCACCAACACGCAAAACTTTTTAATCACACCCTATAACCCGCACGATTTAAAATTTTGAACTCACTTTCTAACACCGTCTCCCCCTATCAGTAACAATTCCTCCAAGAATAACAGTTTTCCGTACGTTAAGAATTTTTGACAGAAAAAGACACTATTTTTGTATTTTTATATTTTCTGAAAGCAAGTAAATAACAAAAGCAATAAACACTCTATTTTTGTGAGAATCACTGGTAAGAAGATCATATCAAAAAAATCAAACTGTTTTCCACACTATTACATAATTCTTTATTTATTTTTCACGAAAAGCAGTCCAAAACGATTACCAGTATGTTTGTCCACTTAAACAAAATGCATGAACATTTCAAGTACCATTACCGTATGATACATTAAGGTAATTTTATTTCTGATATATTAGCGTGTCCCACTTCAGGATATACCCCCGCGATCAAGGTATGCACAAAGATTCATCGTAGTAGGTGAGTATACTGATGTCATCCTTTAAGATATCCTGACAGTGTCTAGGTCTGCATATAATCTATTTTATCATGTTTTGATTGCTTAACAATGAACACCCAAATAAATACTAATCAAATCCTGGAAATATAAACAACACACTCTATCATGCAAGTATCTTCCCTACCACATATTTCACAAGTCCAATCCAGATTTCTGAAATCTTAACTGGGAATAGGTAGAGAAGAGAACATAATAGATCTTTAGTAGAGATGGTATAATATACAGATCAAATGAGTTTTTCTCAGTTTGATATAGGTTTCTTGGGTTTCTTTTGGGCACTTGAGGGCCTCTTTCGGGTGTATTAGATCTATAGCGCGACAACGTACAACTAGATCAGCATGTATCTGGATGTAGCAGAAGCTGTCGTTGCCTAGCACCTCCAGGTCAGCATATATCTTGATGCAGCAGAGGAGGTACACGATTTTTTTCAGAGAAGATTTCAGAATCAGATCAAAATTGTGTGTATCGGGACAACATACAGACATTCAAATAGAAATGAGCTAATTCCAAGTGACTTTCTTTCCTGGGGTCATGTACAATTTTAGTTCTGAACAGAAGGACAGCCAAGATATCCCCAGATGAAATAATAGTATAAAGACCCAAAACTTCAGATTTTGGCAATCTATCAACGCAAGATTTAAGGTCATTAAACCATACACCACTGATATGTTCCCCACTCATATTCAGTTTATTTAGATTTATATCACATTGGTAAGTTGATTATTTCATGCTTTTTGCCTACTGGTACATCATATGATGAATCTGCTATCACACTTAAGCAATTTAATTCATTTTCAGTGTGACAGTCTAACTTGCTGATGTACTATCATTTCTCCTTTTTCACACAGTGATAACTCATTTTTAATTTTCTATTTTTTTATGTTTTTGTATTTTTGATTTTTAAGGAAAGCAGTAAACTATTTACAAAATTCTTATGAAAAACCAGTTATTCAGGATTCCTCATCCCGTTGAGTTCGACTAAATGTTCAAAGCGAGCCCTGTCAAAAGCTTTAGTATAAAGATCTGCCAGGTTATCTAGTGTGTCGAATCAGCACTTTGAACTTCAATTTAAATCAATTAATATAAATATATCAACAATCTCACATCCCCCTTCATGTGCCTAGAGCAGCCACTATCAACATAAGTTGATAATCCTCCTTAGCAGCTCCTGCACACACCAACTAAGAAATTAGTTAGATTGGGGGACCCAAGCCTTAATGGTCTTGGGTCGTCCAAATTCACCAACTACTGGAACATCCATCCAATATCCATTACTCCTAACTGGAGTCTTGGATCTCAGACCTGTTGATGGAATTTGATTTTGATTTCCACTAGGTCTTTCGTCCTGAGGGTTCCTATATGTGTTTGGACTATTTGACCTTTGAAAATTTTGATTCCAAGAAGCTTGATTGTTATAATTTCTAAAGCCATTGTTATAAAAAGTTCGACCACCATCATTTTGGTATCGATTTTGATATTGACATTGACTTCTGAAATTATTAAAATTATAATTGTTCAATCTTGGTGAACTGCTTCTAGGTCTCTCATATCTGCCTGATGGAGATCTAGGCTGAAATCTTGGTTGATTTCTTTGAAAACGAGGAACTTGTGGAGTTCCTTTTTCAGCCTTATCTACACCAACAGCAACACCCTCTGGTTGCTTAGGAGCAGATTTATTTGGAGAATTTGAGCCTTTCTCCTCACTATCACCTTTCTTCTCTGGTAATTTCCCTCTCTGTTTTTCACTCATTTATGCTTCACTCTTTTTGTTAGGACAGCAGCTAGCTACATGTCCTTTGGTGTGACATTTGAAGCATGATCTCCTTTTCAAAGACTTCTTAGCTGGAGTCTCTGAGGTAGATCCCTTATCAGATGGTGATGATCCCTTGGATGAACCTTGTTTAGTTTGCTTGGATTCAGATTTTTCTTTGTTTTTATTTTTAGCAAACTCTACATTTGATTCATTTTCAATAACAGTTGTTTCATTTTTCATATCACTACCTTGAACAAAATTAATCTTTTTAACAAAAGCTTGATTTTTATTCTTAGGCGGTGAATTTTTCCTTTTCAAAGGCTCCCTGTTATTGTTCTTCTTAGCATCATCACTCTCAGATCCATCACCTTGACTTGATGTGGATGGAAAACTACTTGGTGCAGATGCCATAAAGTCTGCTAGCTCATCTTCACTAGGCAGGAATGAATAGTCATGACTAAGAGGAGGTGGAACTTCATTAAAGCCCTGGAAGCCCACACTGGTCTTGTCATTACTCTTCTTTAACCCACCCATCATGTGTTTCATTACAAAAGACGAATCTCTGAATTGACTCAATTTCTTTTCAAGTTCAACAATTTTGAGTTGTGCATCTGACAACTCTTTGCATTTTTCAGAAATCTCTTTTGTTTTCTCAGCCATCATGTCATGAGCTAAGTCTATGACTTGAAGTTTTTCATTTAGTTTGCAAGTTAAAGCTTCAATTTCAGCTTCATAACCTTTTATCTTCTTCAAGTATGACGATTCATTTCTTTTAGCAAAAAAGTTTGATTCTTTAATGTTAGACATCTCATTTACCAAACTTTGGTTTTGTGTTGACAACTTGTCAACCTCACCCTGTAGTTCACGACATCTCAAACATACAGAATTAGATTGTACCTCTTTCTCTTGAACTTCTGAGGTTTCATCAGCAACAACCTGTTCAGCTTCACTCTCTTTCTCTACTTCAGCATCCACTTTTGCTTCAGCATTCTCCACTTTAGCTTTAGCATCATTCATTTCAGATTCAGCATCACTCACAGTAGTTTCAGCCTCATCAACTGGCACTATCTCTGCCATGAATGCCTGAGTGACACTCTCATTTCCCTGATATCGCTTTTGTAATGCATCCCACATATCCTTTGAATTTGTGTACCTTTTGAAGGTATGCTTGATGCTATCAGGTAAGGACATCTTTATCGCAGCCAAGGCTCTCTTTTCAGCATCATACATCTTTTTATCTGCCTCTTCCATGTTCACATAGTCTGTTCTACGTGGTCTGCCCTCATAATCGTGTGTTGGGTTTATGTACCCATCTTCAATACAGATCCACATGCGTGCATCCTGAGATTCAATGAAGGATTTGAAGCTATCCTTCCATGTAAGATAATTCTCCACTTTCATCATCTTAGGTGCATTCAAGTTTGTCATGTTCGACATTTTAACGCAAACAGACTGGTAAAACCGTACAAAATAACTCCGAAAACAGTGGTTACTAACTTAGACCGTTAGAACCGTCTCGAAAAGACGAATCCAATGATATATAATGTCAAAAACCGAATTCGGGATTTCAACGGTCCAAACGGTTCTGTCTAACGGGCTACGGATCAATTTCTATTTGCAAAACACTGAAATTTTATCGACGCTTGCCAACTGAAATTCCACCCTGTTAAATTCGCTGGTTTTAAATTTGCTGATAATTTCGCTGGTAAATCAGATAATTTCGCTGGTAAATCAGTCAAATTCGCTGGTCAAGTTTGCTGACAAGTCTCTTAATTTCGCTCAAAATAATTTCGCCGGGTAACCAGTTCGCTATTATAACGACTGGTAAGGTCGCCGAAAACCGTAATATTTTCGCTGTGGAAAATTTCACGGTTACCAAAGTCGCCTTTGGGTTTACTTCGCCGATAAATATGCTGGTTCTGATAATTTCGCAGGTCAAACAAATTCGCTGACTTCTTAAATTTGCTGAACCAGTATAACTGGAAACTTAATCTGATCAAAATTTTGAAAATTTTCCCAGATTCTCCTAACACCTTCCTGCAGAATCGAAACAGCAACAATATCAGTATTTTACGAAAATCAACAAGAAACAGAACGAAGAACGTGAAGAACACGAAGAACAATCTTCGAATCTTCAAGACTTTCTTGCCAAAATCCTTCAAAAATCAACCAAACCTGCAACCAAAAACACTTAAACAGCAAAATTAAATACGCAAGCAGATCAAACAACTTAAAAATTTTCGAAAATTATTTCAAACCCAAGAAAAATTTCGAAACCCTAGTTTTCAGGTTTCAAAATTTCGAAAATCCACCCTTTTCTGCAGCAACAAATTCTGAACCGAGCCTTCAAGAGCCTAATGCTCTGATACCAATTGTAGGTCCCCTTGATGTGTATGGATCTTTCATAGAATTGTCTTTCCAATCAAGAGTGCGGAATCCTCTTGATCAGAATATAGCAGAAAGAGTAGAAACAGTAATCAGCAATTCACTTTCAAACCGAGTTTTCTATTGATTATCAAACCAAAGTATTACAATCAATCAAAAACCCTAACCAACACAATTTCGTCCAAGCCTATTGCCTTTCACGAAATTACTCTCTCTCTAAAACTGTTTTGGCTGATTAACCTAAACCCTAAAGCCTAACCTTGTTTATATAACACAAGGTTTGCTAATTGGGCTGGGTGTACTATATGGGCTAGGCCCAAATCGTCCCCCATCACCCAATGTGGGTTTTGTTTAGCCCAAACTCTATTATCTCACTAATACAAAGCTAAACCCGCTAACTGTTTATCGTTTAACTAATTACAAGATATCCAAAGACCAAATCTAAGCTGTTGTCACAAACATGCACCAACAATACACACATACATTCCTACCTTTCCTAAAACATGAAATAAATCAATCATACTTAGTATATAAGCGTTTAAAAACGGTCTGAACGGGTTCGCGTTGCATATACAATTAAAATATGAATTTTTCAACATTCTGGAGCTCGTGGCATCGCGTGACGGCCTATGGCCTTCGCCATCGCGTCGCGCCACCGTCTGATATGGACAGAATGTTCGCAGCTGTTGCTGCATATTCCCAGCATAACTCAGTTTTACGGAAACGAGCATAACTTTCTCCTTGTTGATCCGTTTTACCCGATTCTTTTTCCTACGTGATCGTAATTTAATTCTCCATCACGTGGAGTTAACATCCGACATCTGGATTAACAAAATTCTAGACTTTTAAGCTATCGACTTATCACCTTTTTACTAATTTTTTGACCCGTTCATGCATTTATCAAAATAACCTGTTTGTTTGACCTAAATTCCTCATGAACCTTATAATTTCAACGTCGTCTATCATATAAGGTTCCAATCACGGGTTTCTTTTTCCACTTAAATGTTATCTTGACCCGTTAAGAGTATTTACGCATTTTTAAGGACTTTGACTCGCAAAGATCATACTTTTCGCTTTTATACATGTCCAAAGTAATCATTTAATCTAATGGCTTGTTTCTAAACAACCTTTTAAAGTCGTTTGCCCGATATACCTATCAAGGGCATTTTTGTCAACTTCGCTCCATCCTTTACAACAAAGGACTTCATTGCACATTCAACCAACCCTATCACTTAACTACAACTCTAACACACATACCTTGCTCGGATCAAAGCTAAGATCCGTTTAATACTTTATCCACCAAATTGTTAGATGATAACAACGAGATCCTTTCGCTATTCAATCTGTGAATTCATAATACTTGACAAACCATTCATTAGTCGATAATGCCAAATGGTGACATCTCCACCATTTGACCCGTTAGTTCCAAATGTCCATTTTACCCTTTTTAAACATCAACTTTAATTTCTTATCATACCCACATATTCCGACCCGTATCAAATACTTTTCGGAACGTCATACTTCACATATTTACTTACCATGTTCGTAATCAATACAACAAATAGATATTCTACAAAAAAGGGTGTAAGCTTACTTACCTCTCATCCAAATATGCTTCCCGTGAACATAAGTCCTGTTTGACCTGCTTCTTTGCCAACCTTCCATGTCGCTTATCAAGCATCAACTATCATATATCATTCTTAAGATAGTTAGCTTGTTCATCATTCATCACATGGATCTTATTTCAGAAATTATCGTTCAAACTCAAAACATACTAATCTATCAAATCCTAGCCGAAATCCTTTAAACATATACACATGTATGTGATTTCAAACATCATTAACAATAACATATCATCATATTATACAAAACCCACTTCATTACTACATTGATAATCACTTACTAACGATCTAAGCTCAGTTATCTCTAATTTCATCATACCCTTGGTGTTTGTACAACCTTCTAAACATAAGGTACCACTAATTCATGCACAATCTCCTAATTTCATACATAATTCATCAAATCCTCCACCTAATAAACATATATCATTCACACATAAACATTCACACATATTATCATCATATTTCTTTCAATTCCTCTAACAAGAATCCATCCTATCCATCATAATATATCAACAATCATGATTAATTAAACATGGATGATCATTCAAGTCATCATTCTTACCAAAACAAATGGGTTTCACCTCTAATCATCAAATTAGCCCAAACCATGTATAATCTTGGCTCTATATCATGATATTAACACATACTCATACTCAATTTCATCCCAATTCACGGATTAAAACATAACCCACTTCATACAAGATCACCAATCTTAGATTTAAGACATATCTTATGATCCCCTTGTGATGGTGATCATTAACCCATGTTCATTCATGAATTTAAGCCTTGATTCATCCTTCGATTTGAAGCTTTTTGAAGAACTAGGGCTTGGCTCCTTTAGAGCCCTCCTGGTCGTTCCAGAACACACGAGATGTGTGTGTTTGTGCGTATGTTTTGTCAATTAAAACATAACTTTACCCTGGTTCATCTTTGGTCCCTCAAGTTTGTTCCTTTGTTTGTTTTGCTAAACATTTGACTAGGTATAATAACCTAGTTATTACATTCCATTTTATTAAACATGGGGTCACACTAACTAATTTAGTAATTCGAGTTTTGGGGCGTTACAAGTCTACCCCCCTTAAAATAGGTTTCGTCCCCGAAACCTTTCTCATTTTTTGTTTAACTCTAATAATCTTTTCTTTGAGCTCATTAACACGACCGCTAACCCATCTTAATGACAATCTTCTATCCTCAAGAACCCGTCCCAGAGTTCTTATTAGTGTCGCTTTCACTAATAGCGCTAATTTTTAACGCACTTCATAGCTAGTGGTTCATTCATCATTCAAATAGTCGTATATCATGTTCATTATATATCTTTTTGTTTATCTCAACATTCATATTTTTTTCGTCAACTATACAACCTTATTTCGTAATTTATACACACACATATATGTCTAACTTTGACTGGTACCTTATCATGATAGGTAACTATCTATTCTTGATTCATAAATTATTCATTTAACTGACTTTTTCCTAATAAGCCCATACTATCCATACCATACTTTCACATAACATTCTCGTTTCCTTGACCTGTTAATAACGGGTCAATATACATACTACTTCAACCTGTAGTCATACATACATTCATATGATCCATTATAACGGATCTAATACCTTCATCTCATTTCTTAAAATTACATTCTCTACATGCACTGTATAATATTTAACTTTTGTTTTGTTACCACCACAAAACTACTATTTCATAGTCACAACTACGTGCCTAGCTCTAATGTTAACATCATTCTATGTTTTCTACAGTTACTTGTAATTTGCATACCTTTACTTGCCTTCCAATCACTTCATGCATTTCATATTACTATTACTTTCACTTCATGCGTTACTTAATTTATATAAATAAATGTGTCGTACCAGTTCATCATACGAGAGTTTCATCAACATGCAAAACTTTCACTCAAAACTTTTGAGATTCACTTTTTAATGACATAACTTTCTTCTTATGTTAACGGTTAAAAGTCAAGCACCGTAGGTCATTTTCAATCTACTAGTTCATACCTATCCAACATGAGTTAAACATTTTAGTAACCTCTTTTTCATTTAACAAATCAATGATCCGTAACCCAGATCGATCCGCATTCTTCACGAGTACTAGCCGTACCAGGCTAGATTTCATTTATCCATGTAAGGTGTCTTCTCTCGTACACATCCTTCCACCGATTCAATTGGTATCATCACATCAAGAGTTCTAACATTATCATTAACAATTTAGTGGTTAGCACATTTCATTCAAACATTCATTCTACTAGGTGATTACTCATCTATAATTCTTCTACACTTTCTTACGTACGCTATAACGTGTCGCACATTTCATTTCTCACATGCAATTCTTTCATTCTAGTTACTTATTTCGTCAACCTTCGTAGTTTAACCCTTCAAGGCCAAACTAACATTTCTTAACTATCGTATATGCATTGAGGTACACGCTCGTACCTTTTTCCATTCATGCTTGCTTGCAAAGACATTCATTACATCATTTCGGTATTTTTGTTAAAACTTACCCTTCTCGTTCGTACTTAAACCATTGTCCAGGTCGTAGCCCGTCATTCATTATGACTCCTAAGAATTGATTACTAACACATCTGACACATAACTTGTTCAAAACTTCTTTTTTTCATTTTTAAAACTTAGGTTTGCGTGTCCATTATGATCATTCTTTTGTTCATTTACTTTACATTCACTCATATGACTCGTTTGACACAACCATGGTCAAACTATCGACACATTCTAACGTGGACTAATTTCATCCTTTTTATGTATTAAATCTGTCCCGCGGATTCAAACGTAACATCCATACCTTTCATTACTTCAATGTTTTGAATCCGTCTAGCGGTTCCAATCATACCATTCATACCTTTTCTTCCTTCTATGATTTGAATCCATCTCACGAACTCAAACATATCATTCACATCTTTCATTCCTTACATGTACCGAATCCGTCTCGCGGATTCGGACTTATCATTTCTGCATTTCATTCCTTGAATCCGTCTTGCGGATTCAAACATTCCATTCATATCTTGTTGATCCGTACTTACTTACGGATTCAACATTCTTCATTCTTATCATTCATACTCTTCATTCTTACATAGTACTCTCAATTTCCTGAGAGTCTCACTACCCATTTCACCCGCACGTCCACCTGCTACCCAATTCTAACGGACATACCTGCGATAATTACCACGGTCTCACGAATGTCATATGCTTCTTGCGTACTGGCCAGGTGCGCAATTCACATACTAATTTCGTGCCTTCAGGTAATCATCGCCTTATGTCCGCAGTAGTGGGTCTCGGTTCGTGCTACATTTTTAAAATCTTACCAAGACAATATCGTTGTCTTCCGTTTAGTACTTACCCTCCCAAGGAGATTTCTTCCTTTTTCTTTTAACACCGGTACCCTTACATATTAACATTGTGTACCTGGGGTCCATCTGTCCATTCGCATCCTTGCCTGCCTTAGCGTCCATCTTAGACTGCATTCACGGATCATCCTCTTCAAACTTTTAAGCTTACCTTGCATATACAAAACCATTAGCTTCTTCATATGAGTGCATACATACACGCTTTCAATCAATTTCTACCTTTAGATCTTGATCGAGTCATGGATTGTACGAGTTCCTTATCACAAGAGTACATAAGTTTGAGTTCAAGTACCTATCTTCTTGTACTTGATTCTCTCAAACCAGGGCTATGATACCAACTTGTAAGACCCTAGTTCATATGTGACAAAAAGTCGTAGCGGAAGTTCATGCCATAAAATTTCTTTCCTTATAAATATCTTAACTTACTTAAAATTTCATTTTAACACAACTTTTTCACAGGAAATCATCAATCAACTCATTTACAATTAAAAACGTAACATGGGTTTTCTATATTTCATACACCAACATTCCCGTACAATCTGTCTTGTGACTCGATCCTCGATCTCTATTCCTTGATGATCCTCATGACTCGTACTACCTGCGCTCACCACATAAAATTCATAACATTAGTACGCATTATAAACATACAAGATTTATTCTCGTTCACTTTTCGTTCCGTTAACTCTTCACATCCTAGCTTTCCATCTGATCATACAATCCGTGGTGAGACTTCTTTGCTATTCCTGCATTACACTTCATTCACCAGGCACGCTAATATTATCGTTAGTACTCATTTTCATTGGATACATGCATACCTACTTTCATACATACTTATACATATTCATACGTTCACACATAACCAATTACATACATACGTACGTACCCACATATAAACACATCCACATCATTACATACGTATCTACATATACACATACCTCATAACATTATACATATATACATACATACATACATTGCTACTTGCAACATACCTAACTCATACATGCCTACTCACATACATACCTTCATATATCCGAGTATACTTGCACACATACTTACAAACATACATACGTACATACCCACATATAAACACATCTACATCATTACATACGTATCTACATACACACATACATTCCTACCTTTCCTAAAACATGAAATAAATCATTCATACTTAGTATATAAGCGTTTAAAAACGGTCTGAACGGGTTCGCGTTGCATATACAATTAAAATATGAATTTTTCAACATTCTGGAGCCCGTGGCGTCGCGCGACGGCCTATGGCCTTCGCCGTCGTGTCACGCCACCTTCTGATATGGACAGAATGTTCGCAGCTGTTGCTGCATATTCCCAGCATAACTCAGTTTTACGGAAACGAGCATAACTTTCTCGTTTTTGATCCGTTTTACCCGATTCTTTTTCCTACGTGATCGTAATTTAATTCTTCATCACGTGGAGTTAACATCCGACATCCGGATTAACAAAATTCTAGACTTTTAGGCTATCTACTTATCACCTTTTTACTAATTTTTTGACCCGTTCATGCATTTATCAAAATAACCTGTTTGTTTGACCTAAATTCCTCATGAACCTTATAATTTCAACGTCATCTATCATATAAGGTTCCAATCACGGGTTTCTTACAACATCCCAACCCATTTCCACTTAAATGTTATCTTGACCCGTTAAGGGTATTTACGCATTTTTAAGGACTTTGACTCGCAAAGATCATACTTTTCGCTTTCATACACGTCCAAAGTAATCATTTAATCTAATGGCTTGTTTCTAAACAACCTTTTAAAGTCGTTTGCCCGATATACCTATCAAGGGCATTTTTGTCAACTTCGCTCCATCCTTTACAACAAAGGACTTCATTGCACATTCAACCAACCCTATCACTTAACTACAACTCTAACACACATACCTTGCTCGGATCAAAGCTAAGATCCATTTAATACTTCATCCACCAAATTGTTAGATGATAACAATGAGATCCTTTCACTATTCAATTTGTGAATTCATAATACTTGACAAAACCATTCATTAGTCGATAATGCCAAATGGTGACATCTCCACCATTTGACCCGTTAGTTCCAAATGTCCATTTTACCCTTTTTAAACATCAACTTTAATTTCTTATCATACCCACATATTCCGACCCGTATCAAATACTTGTTGGAACGTCATACTTCACATATTTACTTACCATGTTCGTAATCAATACAACGAATAGATATTCTACAAAAAGGGGTGTAAGCTTACTTACCTCTCATCCAAATATGCTTCCCGTGAACATAAGTCCCATTTGACCCGCTTCTTTGCCAAGCTTCCATGTCGCTTATCAAGCATCAACTATCATATATCATTCTTAAGTTAGTTAGCTTGTTCATTATTCATCACATGGATTGTTTCAGAAATTATCGTTCAAACTCAAAACATACTAATCTATCAAATCCTAGCCGAAATCCTTTAAACATATACACATGTATGTGATTTTAAACATCATTAACAATAACATATCATCATATTATACAAAACCCACTTCATAACTACATTGATAATCACTTACTAACGAGCTAAGCTCTATTATCTCTAATTTCATCATACCCTTGGTGTGTGTACAACCTTCTAAACATAAGGTACCACTAATTCATGCACAATCTCCTAATTTCATACATAATTCATCAAATCCTCCTACTAATAAACATATAACATTCACACATATACATTCAAACATATTATCATCATATTTCTTTCAATTCCTCTAACAAGAATCCATCCTGTCCATCATAATATATCAATAATCATGATTAATTAAACATGGATGATCATTCAAGTCATCTTTCTTACCAAAACAAATGGGTTTCACCCCTAATCATCAAATCAGCCCAAACCATGTATAATCTTGGCTCTATATCATGATATTAACACATACTCATACTCAATTTCATCCCAATTCACGGATTAAAACATAACCCACTTCATACAAGATCACCAATCTTAGATTTAAGACATACCTTATGATCCCCTTGTGATGGTGATCATTAACCCATATTCATTCATGAATTTAAGCCTTGATTCATCCTTCGATTTGAAGCTTTTGAAGAACTAGGGTTTGGCTCCTTTGGAGCCCTCCTGATCGTTCCAGAACACATGAGATGTGTGTGTTTGTGCGTGTGTTTTGTCAATTAAAACATAACTTTCCCCTGGTTCATCTTTGGTCCCTCAAGTTTGTTCCTTTGTTTGTTTTGCTAAACATTTGACTAGGTATAATAACCTAGTTATTACATTCCATTTTATTAAACATGGGGTCACACTAACAAATTTAGTAATTCGAGTTTTGGGGCGTTACAAGTTATTACTCATCCGGTTTCTGAATGTTGTTCAACCAGTAAATCAGTAGTGCGACCAGTATGACAGCCAGTTCAAATCTCAAAACATTGGTAGAATGTGAACCAGAAAAAAACCGTTAGTGATCGGTTGGTGCCGTGCACGTATGGGTCGGGTATGGCTAATCCCATACCCACACCCGGATCTGGAAAAGATTTGAACGTGGATGTTTAACAAATCTTCGTTGTTTCAGGTTTTGACACGGACCAGGAGACTGGGTTTATTCGAGAACCAAGACAGAAAACTTGGCCATTTAGATCGTTTCTACAATTCTACAATTCTACAAACCCCCACTGTCACACCCCAACCGATGAAGGAAACAACGGGGCGCGACACTAAGCGAAACAAATTGTCCAAGAGAAATCCATAACAACTAATTTTACCAAATATATTTTAAGTTACGTCCCATACCATAACATACTTAGCAAATCAGTTAATACAGACATAATATCTCATAGACAAATAAATTGTTTCGACAACTCAGAATTTATTAAATTTGTTTCTAGACTCTCTCCTAGCGTGATTCCACAAAAGCAAGGCAGAGCACAACATCCTAGACACCTTTCACATACGTTAAAATAGAGATCAATATACATAGTGTAAAGGTCAGCATACAAGTTTAATAGTATAATAGATAGCGAAATCGTTTTACGCATAACCAGCATGTAACATGTAGCAAAGTGAAACTAGTAGGTTATCGACAGTGAAATATGCACAGACGTGACTGCGAGTTATAGAATGCGCAACACATATCACCATTGTGACACGTGAAGTAAAGCCCTTAACAACCCCTGTCCACGGCAGGTGCTGAGTCCAAACTATAGTACCATCGTTGCTAAGGTATCAGGCAACAATCACTGTGTAAACATAACATACAAGCATTCATCGAATAACACGTATAACATGTAATTCAGCGTATAAAAGTGTTTAAGTTGTGTGTTGGTTGTGATTTGAATAAGTAACGTATGTAACACCCAAAAGTGCGTAAAGCAAAAGGGATTCGAGTATACTCACAGATCGTATTAAATGAATAACACAGTCTTGGATTGGATTGAAGGGAGCGCTGGAAAGTTAGCCTGATTGCAAAAAGATAGCATAAGCGATGAATGGTGCATTAAACGGTGCGAGGGAACTGAGTGACGAAGGGTCATTCGGTCGGATGACAATCCGGACGGATGGTCATCCGGTCGGATGGCCATTCGGTCGGATTATCATTCGTTTGGGATGGATGTGTTTGTGTATGATGGCTTTGAAGTTTTCGTTGTAGCATTTTAAAAACAGAGAAGTATCTCTACCTTTCAGGTCATTCGATCGAACGGTCATCCGGACGGATGGTCGTTCGATCGGATGGCGATCCGTTCCAGTGAGACATTTCAAGAACAAGTCCACAACAGGATGGTCATTCGATCGGATGGTCGTCCGATCGGATGACCATTCGTTTGGATATTGTCATTTATTGAAAACTTGTAAATGTTTAAGTGTTGAGGCCACAAGTCATCCGATCGTATTGTCGTTCGATCGGATGGCAATCCGATCGGACGGCAGTCCGTTTGGTGACTTGCTCATTTTGAAATTTGGAAAAATTTGTTGAGTTTGAAAAGTTTGCGGTTTGACCGAGACGGTAGGACAACGTGTTAAACAACAGAAACCCCACTAAGTCCAAGTTATCTGATCGAATGGGAATCAACCCGTCTGATCAGTTAACTGTTCTTAACGGTAGCTCATGTTCAACCCGTGAATCGGTTGTCTCTTTGATAGGAATCAGTTCTCAGACCGACACTTCACTAGAGAATGAGTGGAAGGCCCGAATGAGCTCCGATTCTATCGGTTTTGGGTGCAAGAGCGTAAAAGAGTTAAAAGAAAAGTTATGAAAGCATCTTTCAATTCTTTTATCTTGAAAAATGTTTAGATTTTAGGTGAAATCAGTGATTAAACATGTTGAAATCTATTAGATCTGAGTTGTTCTTGGTGGAATGAGGTCAAATCTTGAAGTTCATAGAAACCCCATGATGACATCATCCTAGAACACCTCAAACTAGCCGATTTCATGGTGAAAAGTGAAGATTTGATGGTGAAAATGATGAAAAAGTGTGTGTAGATGATAGAAGGACAAGATTTGAGGAAGAAACTTACAAGAATCGCGAGAAATCGAGAGAAAATAGGGCTGGAACGTGCGGGTCGGACAAGAGAGCTGTCACATCACTGTTCATGATGTGACAGGTGCTATTTATAGGTGAAAGGAGGGGAAAGGCGGTGTAATGTGATGGATCGGAGGGCAGTCTGATCAGATGGCCATCCGATCGGATGGTCATCCGGACAGATGACCATTCGATCGAAGGGCTGCTGCGAGTTGGTTTTCGACGTTTCGCTTCGTGCGTTGAGCGTTGCGATGCGTTTAAGCGAGTGTCGATTACACGATGCGATATGTTTAATTAATAGTCACACAAATAATATAACCAACTTATAACAACATAAATAAACTTGCGTTTCCAGTTCGCGATGAGATTGCGTTGCGATAGAGTTGCGATTGCGTTTTCGATTAACCATCATAAAATAAACATGCACAAGTAACACATAAGTAGCACACACACGTAAAACAATATCCAGAACACATAATTCGAGTTGCGATGCGATAAATAGATTAGCGATAAACTGCAATTATTACATATACACCACATAATACAACTAAAGTAACATAAATTAAAGGATTCGATCAACGAGTCAAAGAGTACAATCAATAATTAAGCAAGGAATGACAGATCGCAACTAGCAATCTTTTCTTCCTTTGACTTTCACTTTGAGTTATACTTTGACTTCAAAACGCGGGTTGTTACAGCATCCCCTAGTTTAGGGAATTTTGTCCCGAAATTAAGGCGCAGGCGTAACGAAAAGCTGAGGGTACTTCGCCTTCATGTCACTTTCGAGTTCCCAGGTGAACTCTGCGCCTCGTTTGCCTTCCCAGCGAACCTTCACAATGGAATGCGTGAGCGTTTGAGCTTCTTGGTTTCTCGATCCATGATCTCGACAGGCTTTTCCACGCAGTGTAATGTTTCGTCCACTTGTAGATCCTCAAGTGGCACTTGTAAATTCTGCTCGGCTAGGCACTTTATGAGGTTCAATACATGGAAAGTCGGGTGGACGTTGCTAAGTTCCTCCGGTAGTTCGAGTCTGTAGGCCACCTTCCCAATCCTTTCTAGAATTTTAAAGGGTCCAACATATCGAGGCGCGAGCTTTCCTTTCTTGCCGAATCTGATCACACCCTTCCAAGGTGAAACCTTTAGGAGTACGTGATCACAAACGTCAAATTCAAGGGTCTTGCGGCGTCTATCGGCGTAACTTTTCTGATGACTCCGAGCTTTCAGCAGGTTGTCTCGAATTTGGAGGATTTTGTCAGTTGTTTCTTGCAGCAGCTCAGGACCGGTTATTTGCGCATCTCCGATCTCATGCCACACAATCGACGATCGACATTTTCTTTCGTATAATGCCTAAAATGGTGCCATTTGAATGCTAGAATGATAACTGTTATTGTACGAGAATTTGACCAAAGGTAAGTGCGCGTCCCAATTACCACTGAAATCTATGACACACTAGCGAAGCATGTCTTCAAGGGTATGAATCGTTCTTTCAATCTGACCGTCTGTTGGGGATGGAAATCGGTACTTAGATTAAGAGTAGTACCTAGAGCAGATGGAAATGTTTCCCAAAGACGCGAGGTAAACTGACCATCGCGGTCAGAGATGATGTCACGAGGCGTCCCGTGTTGACAGATGATTTCGTCGGTGTAGATTCGGGCTAATTTTTCTACCTTTAAGTCTTCTCGTATCGGCAGAAAATGAGCAGATTTAGTCAAACGGTCAATAATAAACCAGATGCTATCGTGACCTGAAGGTGTATGCGGAAGTTTCATTATAAAGTCCATAGCTTTACTCTCCCATTTCCACATGGGGATCTCGGGTTACACGAGTAAGCCAGAGGGTCTTTGTTGCTAGGCCTTGACTTTCGAACAAGTCAGGCACTTCGAAACATAGGTAGCGATCTCCTTCTTCATTCACGGCCACCAGTACCGTAGACGAAGGTCATGGTACATCTTGTCGGCACCAGGATGAATAGAATATCGAGACTTGTGCGCCTCAGTCAACAATATATCTCGAAGGTTATTGCAACTTGGAATCCAGATGCGCTCTAGATAGTAATAGATACCATTCGATTTGGAGACAAAGTGTGATTCGACACCACACTTTGTCATTTCCTCTCGCATGGTATCTTCAACGAAGCAGACGTGCTGGGCATCACGAATCAAGGCTTCAAGGTCGTGTTTGGCGTGAGTATTTGGAACGCTATGCAAATAGCTTCGTCTACTTAGAGCATCGGCCACAACATTTGCTTTGCCAGGGTGATAACAAATCTCACAGTCGTAATCGTTGAGAAGTTCAGCCCATCGGCATTGGCACATATTCAGCTCCTTTTGATTGAGGATGTGTTGTAGGCTCTTATGGTCGGTGAATACCGTACACTTGGTACCATAAAGGTAGTGTCGCCAAATCTTCAACGTAAAAACAACTGCGCCTAGCTCGAGGTCATGGGTCGTATAGTTCTTCTCGTGGATCTTGAGCTGACGAGAGGCGTACGCGATAACCTTGTCCCGTTGCATGAGAACACAACCGAGACCAAGGTTCGAGGCATCGTAGTAGACAACGAAGTCATCGTTTCCGTCGGGTAAAGCGAGGATAGGAGCATTGTAGAGCATATGCTTGAGAGTTTGAAAGGCAGTCTCTTGTTCAGTTCCCCAAATAAAAGGCTTGTCTTTATGCGTCAAAGAAGTAAGCGGAACGACGATTTTAGAAAAGTCAGTGATGAATCGACGGTAATAGCCCGCCAATCCGAGGAACGAACGAACTTCAGATGGTGATTTTGGAGTAACCCAACTCTTAACAGTTTCGATCTTCGTGGGGTTGACGTGTATACCTTGGCTATTCACGATGTGACCGAGGAATTGAACCTACTCTAGCCAAAATTCACACTTGGAGAACTTGGCATAGAGTCGATTCCCCTGGAGTAGTTCGAGAACCAAACGTAGATGTTGCGCGTGTTCGGCTTTCGACTTCGAATAGATAAGGATATCATCGATAAACACATTGACGAAGCGGTCAAGAAATGGTTTACACACGCGATTCATCAAATCCATGAAAACCGCGGGTGCGTTGGTTAATCCAAAGGGCATTACGACGAATTCATAATGGCCGTATCGGGTTCGGAATGCGGTTTTGAGTATATCTTCCTCCTGAATTCATAACTGGTGATAGCCTGAGCGTAAATCGATCTTCGAGAAACACGTAGCACCTTGCAATTGGTCAAACAAATCATCGATTCAGGGCAGGGGATAGCGATTCTTGATAGTCAGCTTATTCAACTCCCTATAGTCGATGCACATCCGGAACGACCTGTCCTTCTTTTTGACAAAGAGAACTGGTGCGCCACAAGGAGAGGTGCTAGGGCGAATGAAGCATTTGTCAAGTAATTACTGGAGTTGACTCGAGAGTTCGCGCATTTCAGACGAAGCGAGTCAATAGGGAGCTTTGGCAACAGGATTTGCTCCAGGAATGAGATCAATATGGAAGTCGATATCAAGACTCGGGGGTAAACCAGGTAAATCATCAGGAAAAACTTTAGGAAAATCACGAACCACAGGCACCTTATCCATTGCCTTCATTTCCTTTTCATCCGCTACTACGATGTGTGCCAAGAAAGCTTTGTATTCCTTGCGGAGATACTTGCTCGCCTGGATACACGACATGAGTTTAAGATTCTTCGATGCGAATTCACCGTAAACACAATGTTGATCACCATTAGCGAGCGAGAAATGAATCATTTTATCAAAGCAAACGACTTCGGCACAATTCTCACGAAGAAAATCCATGCCTACTATGATATCTAAACTACCAAGCTGCATTGGGACAAGGTCGATAGGAAAGACGTGATTGTTGAGTTCAAGCGTGCAATCATGGAGAACAGAACAAACAGTAACGGTTCTTCTAGTGGTAACTTCAACGTCGAACGTCGTAGGGTGATGGGTGCGCTTATGATTAAGGAGCTTTTCGAATTCTAACGACACAAAACAGTTATCTGCTCCAGTATCAAATAAACACGAAGCATATATACCATTCACAAGGAACGTACCATTAACCACGTTGTTATCTGCTTGAGCCTGGTGGGCGTTGATGTTAAAAGCACGTCCGCGGCCGGCTGGCTGCTGCTGCTGCTACTGAGGCTGCTGTTGATGTTGTTGCGGCTGCTGTTGTGGCTCTTGCTTCACCACTCTGTTGGGGCACATGTTTGCAAAATGGTTGGGATCACCACATGCAAAGCAAGCTCTAGTGTGAGCAGTGATGTGATGTCGTGGTCACAATCAAATTTAATCCAATTACTACTAAATAGATAGCGGTAAGTGGGTATCGAACACAGGGAGTTTGTGGAATATGTGCTATTTAAAGTGTTTCTCTAACTTAACTAAAATTAAACTAATTGCAAGAAAAGTAACAGTGACAACCGGTGATTTACGGCACCTAATCATGTGATTAACAGATGATTAACGCGATAATAAATAGTTTTTACAGCGCAAATTAAATTAATTTTGGCCTTTGAAGTGTCTAGGAAAATTTAACCGGGTACAGAGTGCGCGTGTGGTTGTATGTATACATTGAGTATATTAACCACAAAAAAAAAAAAAAAAAAAAAGACAAACATCTCTCCTCGTCCAAGACAATATTTAAACTAGTTCATGAAACTTGTGGACCCCACCACAAAACCCAAAACGGTTGATGAGTTCTAAAACTCATAATTTACTTGACAACTACTTCCTCATAATAGAATAAGCCCAACTTCTTTTTCCTCTTGTCTACGTTTCAAGACAAGAAATGTAAAGAATATGGATTTAAATAATTAATCATTTCATTCTTGTACCTTGTCATGCATGTTGATTTTAAAATTTCATGTACATACTTAAGTCTCTTATATTCGGTAATACTCATACAAATAAATAGACATGGGATCTTGAATAAAATAATCAAAAAGTCCAAATTCACATGTTAAACCCATCTTTGGAAACATACAGCCGAACAAACTGTCATTATCATACTTTGTTGTCTCCCATGCCATTTGAGACCCTTAGTTAATACATGAAAGGTTTTATTTTTCCATGAACCATATGAAGCTATGTACACTGGTTTAAATCACTCAACATAATTCACTCTTAAGATTCCCAATCTATATTTTAGCTCTTCACTCCCTCATTTTTCTAAAATCAACCACCGACCCACACCCACATGAGATAATCCTCTCGTTCCCTTCTCCGGCTCCAGCAACCGGAGTGACGCCGGCCACCGGCTTTCTTTTTGTCGCTCCGACACACAACCTTCACCCCACTTCACAGCCCCCCTAACTTCTGATTTAACGGCGTCTGTAGCGTGCGGCGGCGCGTGGCGGCGTGACAACGGGCTGAGAGAGAGATCGAGAGAGATGGGAGCTGTAGAGAGAAGACGGAGACGTTTGGAGGAGATCCGCCGCCGTCAACGGTGGCGTGGCGGCAGTTAGTGTTACAGGTCCGACGGGTTCTGTCCAGTGTGGATGGTGTTAGAAGGCGGTGGTCCTTGTCTTTATCCGACGGATTTCGCCGTTTTTTCGCCGGTCCTTGTCTCGAACCGCCGGTTCTTGTTTCGGTTCGTCGGGTTTCACGGTAAGACACCCCTGCTTAATTCTCGCATTTTTCTTTGGGAATTTGGCAGAGATGACGATGGCCACTGTTGTTGATGATGATGGTGATTTGGTTCAAGATGTTTCAGGCACGGGCTCGGGTCACGGTTCGGGTGTTCGGCTTAGCTACGGTTTGGAACTCGGTCAGCCGCGGTCAAGCTTGGTCAACGGGTCCGGGTCTGGTCAAACCTGGTCAAAGATGGTCACGTATCGGTTCGGGTCACGTATCGGTTCGGGTCAGCGGAGGTTCGGAATTGTTCGGGTTCGGTGCAACTCGGTCTCTTCTGAACCAGATTCATGTCCATCCGAGAACAAAAATTTCAAGGCAAGAACAATTCTTCAAGTTTGGGAGATTCTAAGTCACCATAATCTCAAAAGACCCAAGCTCGTTTTGTCGTAAACTCTACCTTCTCATTTCGCGGTTGTTCGTAAGTTCATAGTCACGATCAATCTTTTGTTCTCATATTGCTTATTCATGAATCAAGAACACCCGAGTAGTTAGCCTGACAAAAATTAAATCCATCAATTTCAAAAGGGTACATTATACAGAACTTTGTTTTCTATGAAAATATATGAAGTAACAAGGTTTAGAACTAACAAGGTTTAGAACTGGGTTCTTACATGAAAATACATGATTTATAAATTGTTTTTTTTTTTTCAAGTATCATGGAGGTTTAAACATGAGGAATGACATAATACGCATACATAATATCATATGATATATCCGAGACTTGGTTCAAGGATTAATTTTGGATTTTCATGATATAAATTTCAAGAAAACTTGTTAGAAACTAGATGGTTATCCTAAGTATTCTTTACAATCTAAGAATGTATTTATGTGTATATGCATATAAATAGATTATATATATGGACTCTTGTAAAGACTTGGATTAATTATTTTGGAATAAAATACTTCATACATGTCTTTCACGTTGAATGTAAAGTTTTTACAAGACATTTATATATATACATTTATGTGTTCACAAATATTAATGGTTTCATAACTCAAGGACTGGTTATGATAATTTTTACCATCTATGTTTATATATTTTATATAAATATATATTTTTGAAATATCAAAGACATATTACCAGTGGTTCCTGTCGAGTTTAAACAATACAAAAATGAGTAGTATTTCAATCGAGACTAGCTAGTTGGGTGAACTATTTATATAGCCAACTTTTAGGCTACAATTAGCTCATAGACCTTAAGGCGTCCTGTGTGTTTTAGGGCACGAGTAGGCCGTCTTGCATTTGTTTCGGGCTTTTCTAATTGCTAGCATTTGCATGGACTTCCAGGTGAGTTCATAACCCCATCTTTTTACGGTTTTACATTTTTATAAATGTTTTCGGGGTGGAAAGGCATGCACGTTTTGCAGAAAACACACAAAGTTCTCGATGAACAAAGACTGCATATTTTAGACAAAACACGTTTTGCAAGAACATACAAAGCTTTTGAACGAGCGAAAACTCATATTTCTAAATCATATTACGAATGGATTTCGAGGAACTCAAATGGTTTACTAATGGATTATACTAATATACCGGTTTTTACAAAACAAATGCGTATTATCGAAATGTGAATGATTTTCATGACTAGGGATGGATCGTCTGGTGATAATATAGAGAGATTGTGGAGTTAGCCTTAGAGGCTGGGGAGGTTCAGCCTTAGAGGCTGGGGTAAAATACATGTTACGAATGTTTAAACGGTATGAAATGAACTATTAAATCATGTGAGCATAGATTAAATTTGAAATGCCATAAATTCTTAATTAGGGACGAAGGTTAGATCTAACGGGTACGGCCGAACCCCACTCATGGTACCTGTGACCACTGGAGTGCTTCGGTATCCCAGTCGAGGTGAATCGACACAGTCGAGGGTAATCGACACAGTCGAGGGTATTCGACACAGTCGAGGTTAATCGACACAGTCGAGGAAAATCAACAAGGGTATAAGCCTACTCATTCGAGTGCTCCCTATGCTTTCACATGTTTTAATCTCCTTGCAAAACCTTAATTTAATTTGTTCATGAATGCTTTTCATACCGGGGTTTTACAAATTACATACCATGTTTTATACAAATTCAAAGCATAGGATTATGTGGACATGAAGTCAAAGTCAGGGTGGGCATTGACGGTTATACGAACATTACAAATAGAGAGTTTACAAATACATGGTTTTACGAACATAATGCGTTACAAATACAAAATTTCCATATAACTTGGCAAGAAAATGATTTCTAAATTCGTTTTCTCAATATTATTTCACAAACCGGTTATTCAAAAGATTTATTTCAAATCTTTTACAAACAAACTATGAACTCGCTCAACTTTATGTTGATTTTACGCATGTTTCTTTCTCAGGTTACTTTTCAAAGTTATGGCACGGTTGGAATAGGAGAACCATTGTGGAGTCGAGTACTTAGTGGGCGTTTGTTTTCTAAAAGTCTTAGCTTATTTGCTTCCGCTGTGCAATGAAGATACCGATCCAGTCACGCCAATGCTCTGATATTTCGAGGTGTGACAGATTGGTATCAGAGCTATATGTTACAGCGAATAAGGTTTTCTGCAGGAATACATAGGCTCTAACCTCACTTTTCTCTGGGACTTAGACTATTAAGACGTTGAATACATACAGAACGCCTAGTACTCGAATATGGTCTCCAACCGTTGCCGAAAAACAAACAGTCAAAATTTTGTTTTCAAACATATGCTATTGTGGTGTTTCATACACGGTGCATAAAACAATTACATACAGTACACAAAACTCTGAGAGTTTAGGAAACATGCATTTAAGACCTTTGGAAACTTATGTTGAAGTTCATTAAAGGTCATCACGTAGGAACCGCGAATATTAACTCGGGCACGCACTATTATACATATTGTCTATGATATTTTAACTTCCCGAGCAGGTAGCCTACGCATAACAAAACGCTAGTGCACGAGAATACATGGAACTTAAGTTTTACGTCAACGGATGTCGGGGTACATTACATTCTACGCAGAACGAAACGCTAGTGCACAGGTATACGCGAAACTCAATATGTACGTCAACGGAGGTTGAAGCACGTCACATACGACTATCGAGGCGAGGCCTTTGAGAAGAAACGATGGCGCAATTCAACGACGATGCTAATTCTGTCAACAGGAAAACTACCAATCAGGATGCGACAGCTTGTCACGCGATCCTGCAACGACACAAATCACGCCAGGGAGAAGACGTATTTCTTCACATTCCCCCTATCTCATTAATGACGAATACGATATGTTCGACATTCCATGGTAATGTCACCTAACAACCGGACATCACATGCAACCCCAGGTAAAGTCCTCAAATTTCTTTTATTGAAATTTTAACTTTCACATTTACTGAGTAGATTTTCGTATCTCTACTCCTCTTAATGGTCATTGTGTCACGATCATTTCTTTCATTATAGTGAATATTCATTTGCTTCATTTCTTGAAAAATTCATATGTTACGCATGCATCGTTTGTTACGCATGTGGTTTCGTTTCGAATAAGCGCTTCATCAAAGTTCAAATATTATTTCGCTAAACCTAATTATTGAATTGTGATTCGAATGATCCGCATTAGTGTAATTATTGGCTCCTTTGTTATCAAGTCAACACATTTTCTTGAAATTTCTTTTCTTTTCAAGTTACATACATGGTTTTTTTTCGTTGTGACCATGCCGCAAGTCTTTCTTGTCGATACATGTATTTATTGTCGGATTGCGTCGAAACCAAGTTCGTTTGTTTGAACTTGTTCATTACACATATTCGATTCAAGACACCATATGATGTATTGGGAGCATCATATTCAAATCAATTTTAACAAGCACTTCATTTGTTCCGAGTCATGGTAAACTTGTTTGGTATTCGACTACATTAAATTGTTTGTTGATTTCGACACCTTGTGGTGGTGTTTTCACTTATTTGAAGCTTGCGCTAAACTCGTTTACATATCTCATGCACGGATTGAATTATTTATTTATTGATTCAAATTAAATCCGCTTTGATTTATCACATTACAGCAGTCTTAACACAATCATGTGTTGAGACAATGGTACACAAATTCATTTTATATTCCGGTGTACCTACTAACGGTTCTTTCATTATCGATCGAATGTTTTGCGATATTCATTGATTCTTCACCTTCGATCGAAAACATTATTTCATTGATGTTCCATTTTCAATTTAAAATCCAATGATGTCATTTGAAACAAACTTTCAGATTCACTTTATTGCGCTTTCATTTGATTTCAAACACGGTGAAGTTGTTTGATCACCACTATTATCAAATTATTTAAATCACTACGACACCTTGTGGTGTCGGTATAAACTTGTAGCTTGGGCTAATCACGATCGAGTGTTTCATGCAAAACAACAGGTGATACTTGTTCGATCACCACTATATTTGAATTGTTTCATTCACTACGACACCTTGTGGCGTCGGTACAACTTGCAGCTTGTGCTGATCACGATCTAGTATCTCGTGTAAACTATTACATTTGAGATTGTTGATTCTAAGTTCATAGAGTGGATGTTATTGCTTCTAGAACTCATTTATATGTTGTGAACGTTCATATGGAATTCGATTGGTCGAAGTTCCTGTTCATTGATGGATCCCTGTTAACTTAATCACACTAGTGACTGTATCTATACGTCTTGTTTCCTTTGACATCAATCGCTGAAACACATTTCTTTTAAACCGTTGGGTTCCCATTGGGGTGGAATGTCCTTGAATTCACATGATTTAATTAGTCTTGATCCGATTTCGTGGTCATCCACTTTGATTCTATTCGTATTTACCTACACATAACGTAACTCTAAGGAATTAAAGTAGTCTAAATTTCGAGGACGAAATTTCATTAACAGGGGGAGAATGTGACAACCGGTGATTTACGGCACCTATTTATGTGATTAACAGATGATTAACGCGATAATAAATAGTTTTTACAGCGTAAATTAAATTAATTTTGGCCTTTGAAGTGTCTAGGAAAATATAACCGGCTACAGAGTGCGCGTGTGGTTCTATATGATATGTATACATTGAGTGTATTAACAAAAAAAAGAAAAAAAAAAAAAAGACAAACATGTCTCCTCGTCCAAGACAATATTTAAACTAGTTCATGAAACTTGTGGACCCCACCACAAAGCCCAAAACGGTTGATGAGTTCTAAAACTCATAATTTACTTGACAACTACTTCCTCATAATAGAATAAGCCCAACTTCTTTTTCCTCTTGTCTACGTTCCAAGACAAGAAATGTAAAGAATATGGATTTAAATAATTAATCATTTCATTCTTGTACCTTGTCATGCATGTTGATTTTAAAATTTCATGTACATACTTGAGTCTCTTATATTCTGTAATACTCATACAAATAAATAGACATGCGATCTTGAATAAAATAATCAAAAAGTCCAAATTCACATGTTAAACCCATCTTTGGAAACATACAGCCGAACAAACTGTCATTATCATATTTTGTTGTCTCCCATGCCATTTGAGACCCTTAGTTAATACATGAAAGGTTTTATTTTTCCATGAACCATATGAAGATATGTACACTGGTTTAAATCACTCAACATAATTCACTCTTAAGATTCCCTATCTATATTTTAGCTCTTCACTCCCTCATTTTTCTAAAATCATCCACAGACCCACACCCACATGAGATAATCCTCTCGTTCCCTTCTCCGGCTCCAGCAACCGGAGTGACGCCGGCCACCGGCTTTCTTTTTGTCGCTCTGACACACAACCTTCACCCCACTTCACAGCCCCCCTAACTTCTGATTTAACGGCGTCTGTGGCGTGCGGCGGCGCGTGGCGGCTGCCGTCAACGGCAGCGTGGCGTGGCGTGGCGTGGCGTGGCGTGGCGGCAGTCGGTCTTACAGGTCCGACGGGTTCTGTCCAGTGTGGATGGTGTTAGAAGGCGGTGGTCCTTGTCTTTATCCGACGGATTTCACCGTTTTTCCGGCGGTCCTTGTCTCGGACCGGCGGTTCTTGTTTCGGTCCGTCGGGTTTCACGGTAAGACCCCCCCTGCTTAATTCTCGCATTTTTTTTGGGAATTTGGTAGAGATGACGATGGCCACTGTTATTGATGATGATGGTGATTTGGTTCAAGATGTTTCAGGCACGGGCTCGGGTCACGGTTCGGGTGTTCGGCTTAGCTACAGTTTGGAACTCGGTCAGCCGCGGTCAAGCTTGGTCAACGGGTCCGGGTCTGGTCAAACCTGGTCAAAGATGGTCACGTATCGGTTCGGGTCAGCGGAGGTTCGGAATTGTTCGGGTTCGGTGCAACTCGGTCTCTTCTGAACCAGATTCATGTCCATCCGAGAACAAAAATTTCAAGGCAAGAACAATTCTTCAAGTTTGGGAGATTCTAAGTCACCATAATCTCAAAAGACCCAAGCTTGTTTTGTCATAAACTCGACCTTCTCATTTCGCAGTTGTTCGTAAGTTCATAGTCACGATCATTCTTTTGTTCTCATATTGCTTATTCATGAATCAAGAACACCCAAGTAGTTAGCTTGACAAAAATTAAATCCATTAATTTCAAAAGGGTACATTATACAGAACTTTGTTTTCTTTGAAAATATATGAAGTAACAAGGTTTAGAACAAACAAGGTTTAGAACTGGGTTCTTACATGAAAATACATGATTTATAAATTGTTTTTTTTTTCAAGTATCATGGAGGTTTAAACATGAGGAATGACATAATACGCATACATAATATCATATGATATATCCGAGACTTGGTTCAAGGATTAATTTTGGATTTTCATGATACAAATTTCAAGAAAACTTGTTAGAAACTAGATGGTTATCCTAAGTATTCTTTACAATCTAAGAATGTATTTATGTGTATATGCATATAAATAGATTATATATATGGACTCTTGTAAAGACTTGGATTAATTATTTTGGAATAAAATACTTCATACATGTCTTTCACGTTGAATATAAAGTTTTTACAAGACGTTTATATATATACATTTATGTGTTCACAAATATTAATGGTTTCATAACTCAAGGACTGGTTATGATAATTTTTACCATCTATGTTTATATATTTTATATAAATATATATTTTTGACATATCAAAGACATATTACCAGTGGTTCCTGTCGAGTTTAAACAATACAAAAATGAGTAGTATTTCAATCGAGACTAGCTAGTTGGGTGAACTATTTATATAGCCAACTTTTAGGCTACAATTAGCTCATAGACCTTAAGGCGTCCTGTGTGTTTTAGGGCACGAGTAGGCCGTCTTGCATTTGTTTCGGGCTTTTCTAATTGCTAGC